>UZAF01016711.1:7680-20405 GCA_900617895.1 Haemonchus placei
GCTCTCACAAGTTCGAACTAGACCTCGCTTGCAATCAGTGTACACCTTTTCGATTCAACAAAATTTCCCATAATCGTGTTGGAATAAAACTTCACCGACCGACAACATACGATTTATTACCACGCTGACCTATATAGACCTACATCAGCAATGTTGTAAGCGTCCTATAGAGAAGTGATCTCACCTAAAAGTAGTTACGCTGATTTCACGCTTCCTGATCTCTTCGCCTGCCTCTGCTGCAACACGCGACCGTCGAAGTCTGCCTGTAAGCATGATGGAAATAGTCACGAAGTTTCAAATGTTGGAAAGTATTGCTAAACGTCATGCTCAGTTAAGTCTACGTTATTGCGCAAATGGAAATTAGATCCATGAGGTTTGCCAACCATCTTTATATTTCTTTTTAATGCTGATATTCTTGTGTATATTTACATAGGGATCCTAATAAACAATCCACAACTCTGTTCTACCGTAACTTTTTAGAAACAACATGTGAAATTAAATCGTTAGAAAAGAAACGACTATTTCAAGCCGTTTATGCAAAAGAATAAGGTAGGCATGTTGGAAGAGGCCACACAATCCCCACTGCCTTTCCGGCTGGTTAAAGATTTCCCAAGCGGTTCCCGTAACTTGCGGTAACCTACTGCGTTCTTAGCCAGCCAAAGGGAACTGAGCAGTCGGCGGAGTATTAGAAATAAGCAATAGCCGCTATATTCAACAAAATGTCCGCAAATCACTGAGAAATGATGAAAATCTTCAGAAATAGCTTGTTGCCAAAACTATGCAACAGGCTGATACACAGGGCACGGAGATGTATGAGTAAATCCCACTTTGACGACGCTCTTCTGAATTTCAGAACACCGTGGTGGCTGAATTTACTGCTGGTCATGTTCAGCGAAGTTCAGTCGCTTAGAAACATGCAATCGAGGTCAGTTTTCTGAATCCTCACATTTTGTTTATTCTAGATTGACTGTTTATTCGGGATTGTTTTACTGGGATTACAAAGCAGTCTGATATCAAATGCGGTAACAGATGTAATCGGCATTCTCAGTTTCTTGATGGTTTCTTTCTGATGAAGACTTCACAGTCGCCAGTCTCCTTAGTAATATTCTATAATATCAACTCCATCAATTTCATTCGTAAGCACCCCCCTCGTAACTTATCAAGCACTGCATCCCCATGTAAAACTGCGGTAACCTATTGTGTGTTTCCATATATTAGGTTGATGCATAATTATTGCGGATTTTTTCGCGGCTTCTTTTCTCTCGATAAAATTAAACTTCTGAATTCGGGATTTTTGTAGAAATGATCCTCTCGCTTTCTTTAAAAGAAATAGGTCTAGAAAGTCATCTCCATATACCCCAAATTATGCTCTATTATTTCTAGAAATGTTGGAATGCGGCACACTCATAACGTGATCTCAACGAACTCGGCGATGGAACAGTCAGCCAAAGCCCAACAAGGAGTGTAATCTGCTTCTGCGGTCGCTCTATTCACCAACAGATACTCCTATCAATCATCACGTCAATCGCCCTTTGAAAAATTGGTTAACGAAACTACCGACGAAGTGGATGGCTTGATGAGCAACGTCAAGGCGTGATCCCCTTCAAGAATCGGAACCTCTTCGCTTGTGGAATCCAACTGCCTAGCAAATGGGAAGCAGTGCTTTCCCTAGATGGTGGATCAATTATTTGAACATGTCTTTGCTACATATCTCTATTCTGTTTTATTTCGTTTCTCTAAGTAAAATTTGCTGAAAAAACCCGCAATAATTAAGCATCAACCTAATATTTTGTATTACGTTGCACAGCCAGCACGAGAGATTTGTCACGTAGTCAACACTATAAAACACAAAATTTCCATTCAACTTGTCAACATCTTGTGTTTACCCAGCATTTGTATTTGTTTACCCAACATTTTGTATTTGTTACAGTATGACGTATTAGCCAAGCAGAGTATGTATCCTTGTGTTAGCATAAACTTTATTTCCTCATAGCACTATTTGTTTGAAATGTTGAAAAATTCAAATTAGCTTTTCCTGATAACGCCGACTGTGTCCAACAGTAAGCGAGTAGGCTTCATATGAAGTGTGAATTCAACGCGTATCCATGATTGCAAATCAGATCGAATAAAGGATGGTGACGAGACCCTATGGGTGATTTCAAACTTTTTAGTACTAGTTCTCCACAACACAGTAATTGATGGCACAGCAATAGGGGAGACAAGCGAAACCTTACTTCCAGTGTTTGAAGTAAGCAACTTGGTCGTTTTTCATAATTGCAGGAAACCTCAGAAACCTATAGGATAAAGGATAGAGTATCCAAAAACGGCCAATCAATCACGTTATTGATGTGAGCATCCACATTCTACTTCGAGGAGCACGTTTCTGTTGAAGACTATCAGACCATTCCCAAGGATTGGAATGAACGGGAGAACAGGTTAGGAAGGAAGTTCAAAGAAGGTTATTTTAAATGCCTAGATGTTGCCAAGGGGTCTCAGACCGAAATCATCACTAAAATGAATTCTTTTGAAAAAATTGAAATCCTGAGAAGCCAGGACATGCCATAGCACCGCAACCGAATTTCCAAGGTATACAACCACCTGTCAAGAAACTAACAGTCCAGGTGCTTATTGTTCTATTTGTGGAATTTGCCTTCATCATTGCTTTTCGGATCAGTGTAACCATTGATCAATGAAGAGTGATAATTGTATTGTAAGAGCAGGAGCTGTCCGAGGTCTTCCATGTGTCAAGTATAAATGGGTCCCGCCAGGGCATGTCTGGCGGGACCCATTCTAAGTGCTCAAGTCTATAAGTGCTTGGAAGCCGCCTTGACCTCCTACACTGATCTCATTTCGAATGGAGTTCCTGAGCAGAGCGTGAAAAAATCTTCTAGTCTGCATTGAATTATTATTATAGAAAGCTCACATCAAAAAGCTCCGAATCAGTGAGTGAACTCACTTCCTTCTAATGCTCCGTGAAAGTAGTTGACATGAAGCTAGTTCTCTATTCCGAGTAAGAGACTTATAAGTAAGTTTCTTTTCATAGCGAGATGCATTCGCTGTCGCCAGCTTTTCCAAAAGCGGTAACACTTTCTGTGTTTACATGAAACAACAAAGGCAGCGGGGGCGGAGCGCTGAGAAATTGAGCTACAACTACTTATTTAAAAGAGAGTTTTTTGTGCCTAATTAACCTCTAGGCCGCCTAATTGCTATGAACCTCTTTTTGCCCATACATCTGTGTTTGTGGCTCCTAGGTGACCTGACGCAGAAGAGAATACCAAAAGCTCCAATTCCATCGTTTTGCGTCTCTAAAATATACTATGCCAGCAAACTTCATTTACCATCCACTTTGTTCACGTCTTTTTTCATTTCAGGATGATGGATTGGGTATGGTGGCTCAGCTTGATGTCGAATACCGTCACAAACGTAGTTGGAGTCGCTGTCAATTCTTTTATGATTTTCGTAATCCTGAACAAAACTCCGCCACAGTTGGCCACTTACTCAATTATTTTTCTCAACACTGTATTTTGCGATTTGTTCGCCTGTTTTACTGCTCTTTTAGTGAGGCAGAGGTAGGAACTCAATGAAATCTTAAAAACGCTATTGTCTCCATACTGCACCAGCACGGTCAATGTCGTACGGAACTGGCTCAGATCCAAGAAAACAACTAAGAATGCTTATGTGAGATGGCATAAATATGTAATAGCGCAGTGCAAAATTTGTTCCTTGCAGAACTTATTTTTGGGTCACCTGTCAGGTGTCTGAAAAACTATGTGGACTTCGTAGGTGGAACTTAAAGCAAGAATCAGGCAAAGGAGGAGAGATGATATTCGTTGGACTGGAGTAAATTGCGCGTGGGTGGCACCAAGGAATGTTTTTGAGAAAAAATGGATATTTGTTGCTAATCGCTTTTGCAAAAGAGGAACGCGTTGTGAAAAACTTCACCGGTACTCTTTACACGAATGGCGTACCGTGCTCCCCTTACCCGATCGTGCCGCTCACTGTAAAGCGAAAGATTTAGATATCCAGAATGAAGATACGGTACTTGCCGCGGAACCGCTGAAATGGTAATTCGGATAAGAATGATCATGAGGAAAGAGAGAGAATACTGCTTCGTGACCAAGCACAGGCAAACACTTCAAAACCAGTTTTGGTCCTTGTTTGATAAGAAAAATTCACCAAATAATAATCTTGGCAACGTACACCATTACTCTCTCTTGTTTCAGGGCTATTCCTGCTACTGTCGGTGTGTACTACATTTTTTATGGACCGTGTACATATTTTGGACCGTCCACATGCTACTTCATGTAGGTGCTCAGAGTTTCTCAACTGAAGAACAAAAACCTAGCCTCCTGTGAATCCAATAATGCTTTTTTTGCTTCAGAAATGGTGTGATGGTACATTTCTTCTGTCATGCTGTATGGGGTATTTTGTTTTCATCTGCTTATCGTTATTACATCGTTAATCATCCTCCACCAAAACGAAGCAGTATCGCTGTTGTTATTATTCTGATGTATTTGCCGTCATTGCTTCAGCTTGTAAGTTTTCAAGTCCTATGAAACTAGATACCCACGGAACGGAACGAAAGGTGGGCATTTGAAACTGTTAAGGACAGTGACCTCACTGCATTTTAGCCTTTTCACTAGACTCATCGCAGCTATTTTTAGCTGGAATAATCAAAAATATTTATTTATTTATTAGTTGTCAGTCATTGGCTGCTTCTTGGAATAGTTGCTAACAGATGGTGGGTAAGAATGAAGGTCACTGCCCCAAACCGTAATCCGACTTATTTGTTTCCATTAGGAATCGCCAAACATATGACAGTAAGCAGCTATAATTGAGAATTGCTATTCGTTGTATTCAAAAAGACCCTTTCTCCTTTGTTATATGCCTTTTTGTACAGTGCTCCACCCGGAAAGGTCCGGTTCAACTGCGCTATCTCCTTTTGAAACCTCCCGAAGAACTACAGTACCTACATGGCTTCTGGTGTAGAGCGCGTCTTACTGCCGGGATTCGTATATCTTTTTAGGTGTTGTTCTCACTCTGCGAAAGCGATAGCGAGCAGATTAAGCTGATGATCGAAGAGAAATATGGATACAATGTCAGCTCAGAATGCGTCAGTGGACATCTTGGACTTGACTGGA
This sequence comes from Haemonchus placei, assembly GCA_900617895.1. Classification (NCBI taxonomy): domain Eukaryota; kingdom Metazoa; phylum Nematoda; class Chromadorea; order Rhabditida; family Trichostrongylidae; genus Haemonchus; species Haemonchus placei. The sequence continues at coordinate 12,822 of UZAF01016711.1, forward strand.
AAAACCGTTATATTTCTGCTCATTTGATCGTATCAGTTCCTATAACGTTCTGTGGTGTACTCATATTTGGAAAGCTAACAACATCATCGTTAAACATCGGTACATTTAATATGTCGGAGAACACTCGACGGCTTCATTCGCAGCTTAGAAGGGTGAGGATTCGTTTTCTCCAGTTTTCTTTTGATCTTTTTAATAAAGTGGGAGATTCAAAGATTCCCTAAGATATGCCCCTAGGAGGCATTACAGCTGTACAAGAGACGGTGGGTCGATTGCTTCACTACCATTCATTGTAACGAAGCATATGATTTTGTGAAAGTTGGAAGAAAACAGGGGGAGACGGGCAGTAGGAACGGTTTTCTGTAGCCGATTCGCCGCACGCGGCTGTCGCAGACCATTCCTTCGCCGCTGTTACAGCTCTTGCGTCCTTCATCCAGCTCAATCGATCCTTATCCTTTGTTCCTGTATTTTTTTTGTCTGCTGTTGCATTCTGCTATATTCTTGCGCGGCGTTCCTCTTGCCGCAACCCGCAACGCGACAACTTCGTACCTACTGCACCACACCCGAAAACAGGAACACCTCGACATCTATAGAGTACTAGGGCCGAGACTATGTACATAGACTCACCATTTGACTGGTAAACACGATTACTAGAAGAAATGTGGGACGCATGGAAAAAGCAGTTTTGGAGGGGAGGGGGAGTGATTAGAATTGGAAGAGGAGTACGAGAAAACCCTAGTGAACTCTTAGGCTTAATACCCATCTGGCCATCCATTTTTCTGTATCTGACACCTATGAAGTTTTCTTATGTACTGTACTGTACTGAACAGAGAGAAGGAGTGATACAAAATTACTCAGTTTAAGGTACTCACCATCCAAGCCTGCCTGCCCATGCTCTTCGTATTGGGCGTCATCTGTCATTTACTTGAAGAATCAGAGATCTATCGTCATCCCCTTTTAGAATATAATTTTCTTTTTATAGCTGAGCCTGTACCGGCCTTGAATCCTTTTATATTGCTGTATGCTATCAGTCCTTATCGTTTATGGGCACATGGTGCATTTCGCAGTTTTCGTAAGCGCGAAATCTCCCAACAAGCAAAATCAGGTGTTTCCTTAGTCAAGATGACCGTAGTGCCCGTTTCCACTCCTGCACAGATATGTCATGTGACTTTTTAGGCGAAGTTGCTCTGCTAAAAGTAATCCTATAGAACCGAATGAATTTCGTCCACCTTCTCGGTGACGTTGAAGTTCAACTCAAAATATATAAAGGCATGGGAATGTTTCCCATCAAGACAGGCTAGAGCTTGTATTTTGATGTAGCAAAATGCGGGATGTGTTGAACCTGAAGAGCTCTAGCTAACAACTTTCCAATGGTACGTAGAGCTAAGAACAAAGTTTTTTTTGGTTCTGACCAGACCCATTTCAGTGTATCTTCCCTGCAGTTTGTTTGTGTGTGTCAAATTAAACATTATTGCAATGAAGATTCTTTCCGGTAGCTGTCACAAATTCAAAGTGGAATCACTCCGATCAATGTAGTTCTTATCAGTTTGGTTGATTTTCAAACAATTATGTCAAAGAACACTTCACCTACATATGGACGAATTGTGATGCGATCCGCATATGCCGCTGCTTGTTACCTGAGCCATTTTTGCCATTCCGCGATTTCAGCTGGAATTTTGGCTCACGCCCGTTTCTTCGAGACACAACAGTTCATTATCAAAAGGTTTTTGAGATTCTCCCCAGGATATACCTGTGACCCCCAAGGGTATCACAAGGAACGCTGTCGGGTCGAAAAAGTCCCGATTAGGGAGTAGTGAGGGCCTTGAAACAAACCGAGGAGGGGGGGGGGGGGGGGTTCCCTCGGAGATGCAGAGGCTGAAGACGTGGGACCATTCATATCTGGAGACAAATTTGCACGCAGACATCTTACTGTAACTAGCTGTCCTACCAAACGAGTTTGGTACCAACGGCTTGAATGATCCTAGTGGTTCAGGTCCTATTTAAGAGCAAGGACTTTTCTTACTATTGGGGACAGGAGGGGAAGGAACATTAGCTTTGTACGGCTAATCTGTACGTTGTCTTTCCTTTTCGACTCAATGCGCGATACGAAGTCTAATAGGGGCGACGAGTTAGGGAGCAAGTTGGAGAGTTGGGTTTTGTCAACAGTTCGCCATCCTTGCACTACGCCCTATCTGGGACGTTTTTCAGCTCGACAGCGTCCTTTGTGATACCCACATGCTTTCACATGCGTAGGAATAGCAGCAGTTAAAAAGAACATCGAGTCAAAGCAGGTATATGGGTACGTGTGTGTATTAGGCACGTATAGTCCCGCTGGAGACATTTTAGCTCCTACTATTCCATTCCCAAATCTAATGAACAGGTAGACGGAACCGCTTACAAATGGTTCTTTCTACACGCCTGTAATTGATTCTGGTACCACAACTCCTTTGTACTAACTCTATTATCCAACTAGTGTCAATCACAACCAGATACTAAAAGTATAAGGGATAAAGATTTGGCGTTAATCAATCCCGTCTGAGGGATGCGCCCCGCATTCGACTTCCAGTAGGAATCGTAGTGGCATAGTGAGCGTATATAGCCTATGGATGACTTGCGGTGGCCATCAAATGTACAAATCAGTGTTTTTATCCTCCCAAACTAGTATAGTACCAATGAACTGACCCCGGGAGGGTGGAAGACTCGGTTGGCCTAGACGTATTTCGGTCCGGGATTCGAACCCATGACCATGCATGTGAGATAGCGCGCCACTTCCCACTACACTACCTCCGCCCCTTCTCCAAATCTCCATTTACCTATACTGCTGATGAAGTTAGTCATGTTGATCCAGCTCATTGTTGAAAAATTATCAAGTCCCAACATTTCTTGATAGACGTCGCTATTAGTGATCAAATGATCGATTGATCTGCAGTAGATCAAAGGGAATGGCTAAGAAATCGATGAGCATGGCGTCGGCGGCTTCATTTCCAACCTCGCAAGGCTTCATTATCGATCTTGATACTTATTGTTTTCTGCTCACTTCTTTATTTACATTCATTTTGGTCAGTACCTCACAAATAGTTGAAAACTGTCTAGAACAGCCGGGTGGCATCATCTCAAAGCCTTCCCTTGAGCTAGACGTCAGTTTTGTGCGAGTTTTTAAATTTTCTTTGCTTGGTTTTGCGGGTTTGCTCATTTGGTTTCGTTTTTTCTCGATTTTTTTCCCTGAAGACTTAGCTATGTTGGTTTCAGACTCGATGTTATCAAATTATCACATCATTGATTTCGATCTCATGAATGCTGGATCAATCCTTTTATACGCATTTTTCGATGTTCAACTTTTAAGTCAATTTTTGATATTCTCAAATTAATTGTCAACTGTGTTGAAGCTGAATAATTCTTACCGTCGTAGGGCAGGTAACTTTATGAAGAAACCTGACCAACATAAAAATTTGTCTTCTCAGCAACGTTCCCAATTATTAACCATGTACAAATTATTTCCATAGAATTGATGCAGTCAGGATACTTTGTGTTAACGATTATTCATTGATCTATCCTCATATATTGTTTTTAGGATGAAAGAAAAAGATATGGTCTGATGAAAGAAAAAGTATGTAAAAAATACGTAAAAAACATTACTGAAGTTCGTTTTCCGTTCTCTGCCTTGAGACATTTGAAGTTTCTTCACGAAAACCTCAAGACTTTCATAGTGCGGCCCTTAATCTAGACTTTCACTCAATTTTTGTTAATTTCTTAAAAAGGACTGTAATCGGCAGAAAAAAAAAGAAATACAGGGAAGAGTTAATCTCTTTGAATGCTCATTTAACAGTGTTACTGTACTTGCTTTTTTACTTTTCCTACTGTATTCACTGTATGTCTACATTTAAACTCACATTGTATAGCTAAGTGAGCACACAAATGGATCAGCGAATCCTGAGTGGAAGTCGAATGCGGGGTGTATCTCATGAACTGGCTGGGTTTACTGTTTTCTTGTGTTTAGTTGGTTTTTGGACAACAATTGGAGGCAAGGAATTTTAAGATTTGGAATAATTGACCCCAAAACTTCAAGCTTGACCTCAAACTTTATTCCCTACTGTAGTTCTTATGCCATCTGTTGATGTTGATCTCGTCAAATTTCGTACAATTTTCGTCACGCGGTGGCCAGTCAGACGCCCGGCGGCGATAAATGGACGTCGTCATCGGAGAATCGCGAAGATTGTAACATTATGTGTTGCTCGTTAAACTGACAAATCGCCTGTCCATCAGCGAACATTCGCTGCCGTCGTATTCTGTCGAGGCCGAACACACTCGTAAAATTCGCAGAACGCATGTGCTCATTTATTTGTTTTCCTAGTTCGTGTTTATTGTCGGCTTTTTATCGGCACAACAAATCATCAGGCTCATCTTCAATAGTTGTCCACTTTCAGAAAAAACTTTTTTATGAAATGTTTTTTGATTGTTGACTTTTTGCATACGATTTTATTTATTAGACAGTTTAGACCGTTCTCTTATCTCATTTCTTATCTCTCAGTTTTTTTTATCTTATTGTTTTGCTCGCAAATATTTTTTCTCAGAATATGGGGTGGTCTATCAAGATCTTCAAGGAACATTCTCTTTAAGTCGTAATGTTTGACTACAATCGGAGAGATGGCGTATCCGACAAGAAATTTCATGGATTGTACAAAACTTTTTTTGAAATGATTATTTTTACGATAGCAAATTAAATATGGTGAAAAAATTCTTTTTTTTTCAACCTATTCTGCACATACTAAGTATCAGCGGGAAGAATTTTTTGGAAAAATGCAGTGGTACTCCGCTTCTTCTAATTTTTGTTCAATATAAAGATTATTGTCATAAGAGAATGTGAGAACGATTCATTCTGTCCCGCATTTTTGCTATCGGATTTTACTCGAAATAAATGTAATTTCAAATATTTACAACAAATAATATAATTTTGCAATTTCTGATGCAAATGCACAATAAATATTGAAAAATTATGATTTAGTACCGATAATGCAAATTGGAGAGAAAACCTTTTCTTGATTTTTTTTTCTACCCAGAACCGCCGAGAAAAACAATGACAACTAGAATAGGCTTGTATAGATATTCTTGCAATTGGCGAACTACCGAAAAAAAAANAAAAAAAAACTCTTGGAAGGTTGTCACAACGCTGGAAACCACTTGACTTTGATTCTAGACTTTGGAAGTCTTAAGTCACTCCTATCCTCGAAGTTTCGACAGATTTCGTGCCCAAAATTGTTTCACAAATTCCTTTCCTCTATATAACCCTTTTGAATCTCATTAATGTGGATCAATCTCACTCGGAACCAGGATCTACTACTTTCTTTGAGCTTTATTTAATGGCGGTTAGCTGGTTGGCTATAGTTGTCACTGGGCAATATCGATAACCTCCAAAACGCTGGTCGACCAGTTTTTGAGGAATTCCACAGATTCCTTTCTCCTTCTTCTCTATGATAATGCATGGTGAAAGCCGGAAACATACAGGTTCAAAGTGTTTCATTTGTTTCTTTCAAATGGGTACTTACCTTAGGATGAACATACACGAAAAACTCAATGGCTATTACTAGAGTATCGAGAGTACCACTAGTTTTCTTCTATTCGTAGATATGGGCGATGGGAATCGAGTTCCATCATTGGAGACCGGTATANTACCTTAGGATGAACATACACGAAAAACTCAATGGCTATTACTAGAGTATCGAGAATACTACTACATAGTTTTCTTCTATTCGTAGATATGGGCGATGGGAATCGAGTTCCATCATTGGAGACCGGTATATGGTCTCGGGAACGATGTCAACTACCTATAATCTTTATTCAATTTGCCTCAAGAACTGCCTCTTTTATACATCCTCTTTTTCTGTTGTTTCTTTCAGCACTAGCGAACATTGTTACACCGACGTCTTTTTACGTTCATGGAATCTATTCAGTATGATCAATTCATCCCTCCAAATACCATAGTAATAGGAAGACAAGAAAACTGGTTCCCTCTTTCACTACAAATTACTATTTGAAGCATGGTGCGTTCTCGAAGAATAGACGTCTTTCGCTCTTCTGAACAAGGTTTTTTCAGAGCATAGCTCTGACTCCTTTTAGCCTCACGACAGAGGTACGAATTGTCTTTCATTGCAACCATTGTTGGACTTGCCTCCGTCAAAAGGCAAACAGCGGCTGAAATTACTTGGACGGTAGTCAAATATATGCTGTACAAGTCAACATACACATATACATATATGTATATATATATATATTTTGGGCAGTGTATTGTATATTTTCAGATTTTAAAAAATTTCGCATATTCTGAGTCTCTGGGGAACAATAGCAGCCTGTCCATCCTCTAATCAAACCTTTTACCCCAAAAGTTGTACCGTAGAAATCTCCTTGAAAAACAACAATGCGAAAAAATTTCTATAGAAAGGCATCGGAACATTCTTGTTGCTTTTCAGATTGGATTACCAGAAGGATTTTTCTAGGGAATAGTGTAATTCTTGTGTTTTCAAGTAATCTCAGAGACTAACAAAGCGCATTGTGTGTTCATAGTTTGACGCCTGATATTTACTGAAGGCATCATAATTGTTCAATAATGTTTGGTTAGACGTTAGTTAGTTTGTGCTTATGTTTCTGTTCGTTTTACAAGTAGTACGTTCTTGATTGGGCCGAATTGGGGCACGTGTGGAGCCAGTCCCACACGCTTTTGGTCCAAGGATCAAATCTATATTGAGTACTCGTTAAGGCTAATCAAGCCTTCCATCCCTGCAGAATCGGTTAATTGGTACTGTCGTCTGAAAGGAGGGTACAGCATTGAGATGTACAGAGACTGGCGACCGTTAGTCGTTGTATAGTCCTTTACGCATTCAACTTGCTAGTACGACTCTGAATGGAAGACGAGCGTGGAGACGCATCCCACCAACTAATTAAGGACAGAAGGCTTTGTTCTTATCTCTGTTTGGATTATATCTACATAGGCTTTCGATGTGTCATAAGGTTGTTTTCGTTGTTTCATGGTTGAGGAGAATTCGGGGCATCCCGACCTCTCGGTGCTTTACGGGAAAGCTACACTCTGTGGTTTTCTTGCATGTGTTCAAATGGAGAAAACATGACAGGGTCGCTTGCCTATGAGTCGGCCATTATAGCCGAACTGGTAGCAGTTCCGCTGTCTTCATGACTGCTCAATTAGCATAAGTTGAGTGACAGCACGACCACGGTTATTGGCAGTAATGGTAACGGTTGTAGTTAATTGCTTGTTTCGTTCATCGGAAAAGTACAAAGAACAACAAGTGTTGCAATGCATTCAAAAAATGTGTTGAAAAATAATAACATTTCCTGTAACCCCGACTAATTACTTCTTTGCCCTATTCTGCCAAGAAAAAATGAGTCCTACGACGTTTTTTACCTTTTCTAGAGTAACTAGATAGAGGTGATGCCATTGAGCTCATATTGCCATTATCATTTTCGATTGGACCAAATTTCCACCTCAATCCTTTCTCCTTACGTTGACATTTTACTCTATTCGACTCTCTACGAACGATACTGCGCGGAATCATTTTTCTTTCTATGTCGTCATACTTG
>UZAF01016711.1:20758-36061 GCA_900617895.1 Haemonchus placei
CTGAATTTGGTTGCATAGCACACTATTTAAGACTTACTGTTAGCAGCTCAGGGGGGGGGGTTCCAACTTACCATCGATCTAAATCTGAATTTGGTTGCATAGCACACTATTTAAGACTTACTGTTAGCAGCTCAACCTCTGAACCTCAATTCAGTGCTACTTGCTGCAAAGTACATAGTTATGCATTCTCCTCATCCTTCCAATCATGAAAGATTACAAGGATTCATTGACCTGATCTAAATCGCTATATGTTCTTAAACAGTTGCGGAATGTGATTATGACTGAGGATTGAGGTCGCTAACTCTCCGAGTAGTCCGGCGATTTTCCGGATCGCCGGCAAATGGGACGTCACTGTAGTTGTCCTTTCCAACAAGTGGTGAATAAAAGCTAATTATCGCGAAAAACCAGTGACCGAAAGCTTTTTGCAATAATATCAAAGTGGGTCAGGGAGAATGGGCGACAGGAGAAGTTCTGGAACCATGAAACAAGAAGTTGACAAAAAAGTAAATGCAAAGGATATGGAGTTGAAATTAGTCAGGAATTGTCAGTCAAAAGGATGTGCAGGCCATTCTGATTCTTCTTCAGCTCTTCAATATGATTTAAAGGTTTTTTCAAGACCCTCTAAGGGATAACTGAGCATCTGGGCTTAACCCTTATGGAAGAGTTCGGCGTGAACCAAACGATTCAGAGCTTTTGTAAGAGATCCACGCTAAATCTCATTCCCGAGTCCTTTACTCGGTGGAGACTTTCTCTCCTTCTTAGCAGTCTTGATAAGCAGTTTGAGAACGAGAAAGTATTCGAATTATACCAGAAATGCTTTAAAGAGAGAAAAGACGTCGTTGTAGGTTACANTTGCAGTGTTGTAAAAAGATTAAAACTAATTGGTAATAGGTTTCCACTGAGTGACAGCTATTTCTGCAGAAAGTGAAAATGTATTTTTAAGATGTTCAACAAGTAATGACGGCTTAAGTAGTTCAGTTCCTGCAGTGAAAAGTACCTATTACATTGAACTTTGTTTTGACGTCACAGTGGAAGACTAGTTTTCTTCGTAGGTGAAGCCTACTTAAGGATGGTTACGTAGCGTTTCGTGTCTACATTTTACTTTGCGACAAGTATCGGTTGACGCCATGCATCAGGTTTCCATTCTGGAATTGCCAGGGCTTATTAATTCCCTACAATAGCCTACGAAACTCAGCCGTTGTCCAAAATCATCAGTATTATTCTTCTTGAAAATCAGACGAGATACCATTTCTAGAGGATTTCTTACCTTAGCCCTAGTTGTAATTGAAGTATGACTCTGGGGCAACAATGTCTTTCATGCAATTGATGTTTCCAAATGTTTGTTCAATTATTCATGTGCTGTGCGGAGGCCACTTTTTTTAAGTGCCTGATGACCATGACGAGTTTTCTCGTCATCTTCGCTGTTGTCGTCGTCATATGTCGATTTCATGTAGGGAGCCGGTTCAAGTGACCATTAAATGTGGCTTCGATTCGAAACAACACAACCAATGCGAAGAGTGCCGTCAGCACTTAGCGAGTCCTCGACATGATTCCGGAATGGTTCCTTCGTGTTCTTCTTCGCTACCTTGTTCGCTTGATCGCTCAAGTGAGGACACTTTGGCTTTTTGCGTCGGGTTTCAACGCAATACTCTTTGCTTTTTTACTTGCTCCCAATCGGCTGTCATTAGTCTCGGCACGATAATACTATCCCTGCTTTTTTCTACCAGTTGCTCCTATGGTTGGTATTGTTATAGTTTTATCAGCAGACGGCTCCAAGGGATCGCCCCTTAAGAAGTCAATGTGGATGAACATTTGTTCAGTATCCTTTCAAATCTCAAAAAGTAACACTAAAGATCGCTCTCGCCGGTGGTAACGAGAATAGGCGATCAGAAGAAGGTGCCTTCTCATTTGCATACTTCAATCAGTCTAGGTAGATTCAAACTGGGCTAGTAGGTGAAGTAAGCACAGAAACTTCGCCATGGTTTTGATCTGAACTCGAATGCGTCAGTCCATGTTAGTGGGGAATGAGCTTCGGCTTCTGAAATGATCTTCAAACTGCTTTACGTTGCTCTCAGCATGTCCGATACACTTAATTGAGTTTTTTTTTTGCTTCAACTATTGAGTTTTCCGTAAGTTCTTTTGAACAACCTTCCGGCAACGATCATCTTTTTTGGAGCCATTAACGAGGATGGACTCTGTTGGCGCAAGTTTATAGCAATCGTGAAGAGTGAGGCCGAAAACATAAGAATGCTGAAAAGTGTTTGATTTCATTGCAATTCCTGGGTTCGATCTGCATACGGATGCAGAGCTAGGCTTTTGTGAGCTACAAAAGTATGGTGCCTTTACTGAATTTACTACTCCCCTTCCTACCAAACAATGCAGCATTTTGTTCTGTTAACAGTCAAATGCCTTGTTTTGCCTATAAAAATCGCTGACTTAACGCCATGGGTGATTGCTTTGTTCTCTTTAATCGGAAAACGCTAATGATTAGATTTCGATGTGTTCCTCGAAGTACTCCTGTTATGTAAAAGCCCTGCTACCTCTAAAAGTTCAGTACCCTCGAAAGCTCCATACGAGGCCTAAGGAAAAAAATGCATGCTGATATGAATTTCATACTTTTTATTGAATCCTAGTGCTCTACCCTGAGGTCCTTGATATTCTGAAAGACTTTAAAAGTGTGACGGTTCTCTTTCTCTCATATTCTCAATAAGGTTCTGCCTGGTCAACTTAGATTTTCGAGATGCTTACTTTGCAGGCATAGGAAGCCTGGGGTTTTTTTCTTTTTGTCTAAGAGATTAGGTAGCGCCACATGACCTTGTTCTCATAGTCTACAGATGACAGACATGGTACCTCCTTACCTTTCGACATTAAAAACAACTCATTGTGGGTATCATTCAAATAGTGCAAGCCCTAGACAAGTCACCTCATCTCACTCAAGGTTCAATGTGTCCCGGTACAGCAGGTTGCTTGAGGTCTTTCAATCCAGCTTTCATTTGCTCTGAACTTGCGTCTAGGGAATTGCCCTGGCCTTCCTATTCATAATCTAATCTTGCGACTCTTTTAAAACCTCTATATCTGAAACTAAGTACCAAAAGCGGTTTCTATCAGATCATGTGCGACTAGTGATTTTTAAAATTATTTATTTCGGAATCCAGCGCCTCTTTTCCGAAATCCATATTTCTTTTTGAAAAATACTCGACTACTGCGCTTTTCAAAGGCCGGCCGTCCACGGACTCCATAAAGGTCGTTCACCAAATAGCACTCTTTATTCTGAATCCGAAATCAGTAGATTTCGTCCATGTGCTGGATTAGGCCTTTAATTCTGCTCGCCGTAAGTGACCTATATCATAGTTGGTAGGCTTGAAACTGAGAGTGAACTACACTTTTGGGAAGAGGTCTTTTTTGCTTGCCTGCTTATTTACCTGTTTTTTATTTACTTATCCAATTATTTATTTTATTGACCTATCCATTTATATACACCCTCGCCTAAGCACATTAATCATAGTGCTTAATGGACTACGAAAATGGCCAATATAATGGGATAACTCAAACAGAATGGAATCCATTGGGAATTTTAGATAAAGGAAATCATCTGCTTATCATCATCTGCTACGAGGAATTTACTATTCAAGCCAAACAGCCAATCAATTATCCACACGATTTGATTAGGGAGAATTCGTGGGTACCAGCAAGGTCTATTGTACGGTAACGGTAAAATGAATATCCTGTAATTAGCACCACTTAGTTTTGAAGCAGTCCTGAGCCGTCGATTGATAGAACTCGCTTTTGTATGAGTCTTTTTCCCTCGGCCGTACACCACTCGAAAAGGCTGAGGTGGAAGTTTCGGGTTTTCGGTTAAGGACAGCTAGTCTAGTTTTCTCAATCCTTCGGTTTCGAACGCTTCTTTCACCGTTAGTCAGTGATTGCCTTTGTTTCATTCTTGAAACTTTCATTCAACTCTTTATTACTCTGAACGCAACCCTGTCTGTTGTCCGATTCCCTGTTCGTTTCTTACATCTTCAGCCTCCTACCCGTCTGTTTTTTTCATTTTCTTTCAATTTCTTTTCCTAACTACTCTTTGTGTTCGACTTTCATAGCGTTCAGAAGTGTGGTTTCGATTTCGATTAACTTTTTGCTGTAACTCTAAGGAAAGGTGTTTTGAGATGTACTTCAGCAGTCTTTAAGGCTCCAGGTCCAACATCAATCGCCCACCAACAAGCTATAGCGACTTACCCATACATTCGTGCTAGACAATCCGGAATTGATATCTATTCTTCTAATACATAATTTAATAGCATGGTCGATTCTTGAAAAGCCCGGTAATGCCATTACCGGTACCCTTTCTCTTAGGCGAATTAGTTTTCCTCCTTTTCAATAGTGCATTTGCTACTCCGCCCTTTCAGTAAGCTTATTTCAGTGAATCACACTATTCAGTAGAACTGAAAAAGCTCTTCGACTTGCCATTTTTTTGAATCGAATTCAACTTTGGCAAAAATTCTTCTCGTCTCGTTCGCGTTTTTTTTTTTGGCTTGGAAACAGTTTAGAACGAAATTACTCTTCGCAGCATACAAATAGTTGGGAAATGAGTACTGCACCTGCAGGCAATTTATAAGTCTCGAAATTTATTCACTGAAATGTGAAACACGATAGTTGGTGCTGAAACCGGAAAAAAGGGAGGAGTGTTGTTGTGCCTGTGAAATTTATTTGTGGAAAAATTGTGAAAGTTGAAGCTATCAGATCAGCTTTTTCTAACTAGTGGACGATTCAAATTGTAAATTGCTCAGCATTGTTCAATCTGTTTCTCAAGTGGCACTTATTTCGACTTCATTTCATATATAGAACTTAAAGAAGATCATCTTGTTTAACAATCTCATAAAGGTTTTTGTTTTGGAAAATTACAACGCCTTTTGATTTTATCTGCTTACTCCTCCTGGAGGCTATAGCAGTACAATATCAAACCTTCACCAGCTTCCCCATTGATGTTCCCTCTCCAGTTCCTTTGTCGTTTGGATTTCGAGGTTGAAGAAGTCATTTTGTTGTTGCAAGTGACTTGGCCATAAATCCTCAGTCGTCCCACGTCGTTCATCTAGTCGTCGTCAACTGTTACGTTATGTGCGCAGTGAATCCGACGTAGTCTGTGCTGTCCACCAGTTGTGCTGTCTGTCTCGCCAATGGGTGCGAATGTCCTCTTCCAACTCCGCGGAGCTGCCCGATGTCGGGGACACATTTTCTGAAAATCCTGATTGATGGTAGATGACATTAGTACGACAAAGCACAGACAAATAGCTCTGTCGAACTTCGAAAAAAATTCGCTCCAAGGTGATTTGTATTGCTATCGGAGAGCTGTGCACGCACTATTAATGAGACTGTAGACGACGAAAAAAGGCAATTTCCTTTTCGTCCACCATTCCGAAGAGGCTACTGTCTCTGTCTTTGGGAACTACCACGATTTTCCGAAACTCTGAACTTCTGATGACTTAGGTCGTTTTTAGCACTCAAACATCAGGCTTAACTCGAAATGACCTTATAGGATGACACAAGAAATGCAAAGACTGAGCCTTCCTCCCCAGCATTTACTTTACCCATAAACCTGCCTATCATCTACATCCCTGCAATCAGTAAGACCCCATTCATCCTGGTAATACATTTCTATGAGAGTGTAAATCCGCTTTATTGAATCCATGTCTTTTTCCACGAAAGCCTCAGGTCATTCACTTTCGCCTTTGATTTCATGCAACAGTTTTTGAAATGTAAGGCTCCTACTTGAGCTCGAGCATGTTTTGCGAATCGCTGGGACTATATTTTGGTTAACTGAAATACCTTTTTTTATATGGAAAACCACGAGATATGGTAGTTATCCTCAACCAAAATAGCTAGGTTGCAATACGCTCTTGATTTATATTTAAGTAGTGGTTTCAATGTCTTCGAGATTTGGATATTTCACGAATTTTTCGAATTACAGGAGTAGTCGACATTAACAATAACGCTTTTATCTCCAGAGATGGATGATGCAATGGCATTGACTTTTTAGAAGTATAACAGCCTTTTTGGCCTTACTGGAATTAGATCTACTTGTTGCTTTCCCTTTTTTCAATCCCGAAACCGAATTTCACTTGCAAAATAATCGACCTCATTCCATGCCAGTGATCAGAGGCGCATTGCTTGACCAAAGAGACTCATTCCCTAGTTTCCGAGCCTCGAACAATGAAAAACGAACAAATTACATGGCTATCCCTAACGCTATGTCCTCGAAAACGAGTATTTCTCTCGGGGATAGGGTCACTGCGTTCAGTGTAGACTATTAACTTGCTTCTAGTTCTCCACGATTGAATACCTGTTATAGGTTCAGTTATACTCAAATTCATCTGCTTTTTCCCCTTCATTTATACTTGTTTTGCTCATCAGAAGATGTATATCAGTAGCAGTCTGACTTTTAGTAAAATAGGTTCACTATAGGTTCGTATTGACGAATCTGAGTGGAGAGCAAATGTGTGGCGCATACTAGTAGACTAACGGCATTGACAAAAACTTAGTCGCTTAGAGACATTCACAAAAACTTAGTCGCTTAGAGACTGCGATAAAAGTCGGACTGTCAAAGTTGAAGTCCTTGCTGTATTGGTACCAACTTCCAAATTTCATTTATCTTTGAATGATGCGCCCTGCCTTCAACGGAAATCATGACGCATTCCCATAGAGAGGAAGTACGCTTATACATGGCTGACTCAACGAACCAGATCCTCAACTTGCGGACGAGGCTTTGACCAGCGTAGGCTAGTGACATCTCTCACTGATCGAAAAACAGTTCTTTTTTCTCCGAATTTAAACTATGTCGATCTCAACTTTGTCAGGAGTGCTGAAATAAGCTGAGAATTTTCTTGTCCCTTTTCTTCTTAATATAGCTTGTATCTTAGATGGTTATGCTAAATTGAGCTTTTCATAAAAAACTGTTTGATTGGATGTCATCTTTGATCCCTTTGACTAGCCTAATCACACATCTCTAGTTTGAGTTTAGTAGATTTGACTATTTTATGCTGACCATCAGATAACGAAATACGGATAGGTCGTAGTGAAGGGCATCAGAGGAACATTCGGTTATCTCGCAGTTTCGATCTCCGTTCCTGGTCAACGAAGCTAGCTGTTGACCAGAGCTTCGCAAACCGGTATTTTGTCACTATAGAACGATAAATGCTCTGAATGCATTCCTCAGTGGAGATGTACGTTTCCACAAATGACAAGGTTGATCGCTGTTAGTGGAGAATTCCATTTACTATCGGCCTTCACTGCCAAATCGAATGTTCGCAGGTACTGTTGTTATAAACTCTTTCTGAACTTCAAAGGCAGTGGGCACGTTAATTCAGTGGTATGCCCCACGAGAGGGTGGCCTTCATACAAAAGAGATAGCGCTGTAATTGTAGTAGCAAAAAGGGCTGAAATAGGGACAGCAGGGCAGTAAGGGAAAGACGTAGGGATCTTTGAGTGATTTCGGGGCGTCTCGCCAGCTGCTATTCCATTCCTGCTCTAATGTTTGCAATATATGTAGTGCTCGCTTTGATCTCTATGTCCTCAGGAAGTAGTACCCTTCACGCGTACTCCAGAGAATTCTCCATTTTTTTCACTTCAACCAAATTTTACCGGGGAAAACCCTACGGACTTCATGGAATCTCTCAGCTGCTCTTGAAAAATCGACGTGTCACGCTCTCTAATTTTTTGAAGAGTTCTGACTGGATCTTGTGCACTTAATGACGGTAATATACTAGCGTTGGATCCACTCCAGCTCTTCGTGAGGACATCAGATAACGATCGGCACGCGTGAAGACAAAGAAAGTTGTTGCGGTAACAGAGAATCCTAGATTTGTAGCCCGATAGAGACTCAGTGGCCTTGGCAATCATCGGTGGCCGTAGAAGTGTTTGGGTAGCCCGTGAATTTTTGATTACTGTACAGAGAAGAGCAACGGTAAGTGGAGCTAGAACAAGCCTGAAGATGATCGCCGATTGACCTGTGGTGCTCTCCGGATGTTTACCCAGTCGCGTCTCTGTTAAGAGGTATACACCGAATTGAAGAGGCAATGTTGAAAAGTCAGTTGGGAAAGCCGGGTTTATGATTCATGGGTTGTCAAATGTTTCAAGGGTTGTCATACCGTTTTAAACAAGACCGTCTGTGAGGGGTTCTAGAATCTCCGAAGAACCAACAATCCATCTTTCCTCCCGATTTTTATTGAGGGGCTGACCATATATAGATATCTAGGCAGGGCTGCGATCCTAGACATNGCCTTTACTTGAAAAATAGAAGCCGTTCACACCGCCCACCCTTTTAAGGATATTTCGGACATCTCTTGTCTTCAACGGCTCCTTAGCGTATCCACCATCCCAAATTTCAGCCTTTTTATTTATTTATAAAGTTGGTATGTATAGTGGTGAAAATTGTCTTTTATATATCTCGATATAGAAAAATTGCAATGATCATGGCATTAATCTTTAACCTAATTCAATTCATTTTCATCTTCTCAGTCATCATTGAGTATACCTAAGGTACACACTGAGATGGCGATAGGTCGTTTCATTACTTATTCTATAGTACTTTCAAGGGTCCACTGATTTTCGTGCGATGTCGAAAGAATGGCGCACCCCTCAGATTCTCATAAAACGACTAGCTTCGAGAACCATAAATTTCCAAATTCACTTCCATGCTCGCAAACTCCAACCCCCAATCCAGAATGAAAGATCGGAGCTCTTTGATCGTATCACAGTACTGTATTATGACCAATAAAGTTCCCGATTGAGTTACCTACTCGATCACGCGTGTAATCGGTCAGGCATCGGTGATGGTCCAAAGGGAACATTGCGTAACAGCAGCTCGGCATAGATACCCTAACAAAGCCAGACAGTCATATCGGTGGCAGAAGGTAAGATAATTCATTAGATCGATCATGGAAAAACAACCTCCCAGAGTATTTCTTTCTGTTGTTCAGCAGTAATATAGGGTGAGAAAGTCTACCGTGGATGGACCGCACAACTGAATTTTATTTGAAATTTCAGAAGTGCGGGCACCTATATCCAGCTCCTATCCTTACATGGGCTGGGTGGAGACCATTAGCGTCAGTGTTAGGGTGCTTACAGCCTCGTCCAAAACCAAATCGTCAACTGCAGAATGGTGAAGGGTCGATTGGTTCGGTCAGGTACGCATCCCCAACATGCCGCTTAAGATATCTCACTCTCCCGTCTAGCGTAGACTACTCCCATGATTCACTGACACTTTCCCTGACAAAAAACCGTATATGCAGCTGAAAGATCTTACAAAGTCGTAGAAGCTATGGCGTCAGAAGATTGCTATTCCAGATGGTTTATAGAGCTGCTTAGCGCAATTCATTGCTGCCATCGTCGAAGCAATAAAACATTCAGCGATCAAATGATCAGAAGGGAGATCTTGAATGATTAGGAACTTTCGTTCCGATCTAACTGCACCAGCTTATTGGAAATTCCATTACAAGGAATCCACGGCTGTTTAGGATTGTTCTGACCGGATATTCAGCCTGATTGGATGGATGAGATCTGGCACTTTATCGGATACTTTGCACGGACAATCCTTTAAACGAATTCCTCACCATTCTACCTTCCTTCTACTTAGTGTAACCTGCAGAAGACATGAATTCTCCCTCAAGAACCTTGAAGGCTTCCTTTTCTTTTCCTGCTGTGTATCTATTTTCTTTTTTCATCTTGTTTATCGTCAACGAAAGTTCCTATACTGTCAGCAGATCTCATATTACCTCTCCTCGTTGAAAACCGAAGCAAGCCGATTGATTCCTGAAACTTGCCCAGATATCCGGTCAAGCTGGATATCAGGCCAAAGCAATCGTATTTTCGATAGCTCAATCGCCGTTTGAGTCAACAATCAGGCCTTTGATCCACCGATAATCATTGAGCCACCTGCCTCTACCGCTACCGCACTGGTCACCTTGCGGGTGGGGTTCACTTATCATCCTTCAGCTGTCATCAAAACGATTTCGAGTGGGTGATTGTCCGTTTGATAACAGAGCAATTGATTTACGATGGGCCCACCCTATAACGGCGCAACCATCTATGTAGTAATATGGTAACGAGAACTTGTTTAAAATTGCCGTCAACGACAACAATTAAATTTTACGGAGCTGACAGAGTTTCAGTTCAAATTCTTCAGTCTACAAACACTTCAACGGATTGTTACCTTCTTTTGACGATAGTCTTGGAATAACTGGCCATATAAACTGGTGCATTCTATTCTGTTGAACCTTTCCAGTTCTAAATGTTCGATGCTCTGAAGAAGAATGTTTTTGCACCGATGCACTTGCGATTACATATGGTCATTCATCACTTTGAACACATTTTCTGGTGAATCTCGGTGTGGGGCCTAATCACTCCCTCACTTCATGTTGCATCACGCTTGCTATTTGTTTCATGGATAGACATAACTGTCTTTTGCGAGTACACGTCCTCATAGATCTACCTCCCATAGAGACTTATTTGTAAACAAAAACAGGAGAGGGCAATATGACTGCTTATGTTGACCAGTTCTTCCAGGATATCTGATCCTTTTCATATACATATTCTATCGAACTGGCCAGCTCTGTATGATTAATTTGTGGTTTAGAAGACTCACTAGTGCTCTGTACTGAGCAGTACCTCAATTTGACTGTTTACTCTGCATGACGCAAAGATTGCTATTCTATGTAAGGAGAAAGTTTCAAAGGTAGTTTACCTCTATCTTTATCGCGTCATGTGAACAGTCATGTTGTAAATGTAAGTCTTCAAAGCTAGCTATTTTAGTTAATCAATTGATTGATTTATTTCTTCCTCCAAATACTCTTAAGATTGTGTTACAAACATTGAGCAGATTTTTTTCTCCTTGTTGTACATATTAGATATGCTATAATACAGCTATACCTTACTTTTAATTTCACTTTTATTTTATTTTATTTCAATTTCATCATATATTTATTTTCGTTTCCTACTTCAACGCTTCCATATGTTTATACAGAATAATTTTTTGATAAATGCCCAGACAAGAAGGCGTTTTCGCAGAAACAACAAGGATTTCTTTTTTTCTCTCTGTAAACGGCATTTACAAACGGCATTTACATCACACTCGGAATGACCACAATCCATCAAAATGCGACTGCACTGTTGCGTATCGTTTTTTGCAAGTATTTCTCTCATTTTTTCCTGTATTTTCTCCCACGACATTTTTTTCTACTATTTTTTCTCTTGAATCTGACCAGTGTGCGTGTAAATCCTGTAGTTCGATGTTTTAATTGCCTCACATTTGTTAATGTCATAGGGCATTTTTTCTTGGCCATACGCCTACGAAAAGCCGGATACTCGAGGATTTCTTTCGGTACGATTGTCTACTTGCTAAGCTCTCAAGATTTTTCAGATTCTGCGATATTTTATCAGAGTGAGTTTTAATGAAACCGCTTTTGACGAAAAAACATTCATCATAAGATTTTGAAATAAGAATCTCGGATTAGGTAAAATCTGATTGTCAGTAGAATCCAACTCGACCCATTGGTTTCTATTTATTCCTATGTTTCACAATTACAACTAATATCACTGGCTACTATAAATTACTGCTCAGTATTCCTTTTCTCTACTAAATGCATTCCATATCTCCTCGCTAAATTCTGAAATTTCGTGGTGCCGGGTGCGCGAATTGCAAATTTCGATGTAAAAAATAGGTCCCAAAAGTATTTTGAATCAGAATTCCCCTAATACGACTGGATGATATCAAATTTTGTTTGCACAGGCGTTCATGTGATTAGTGAACACATTCCATCGAGCCAAAAAAGCACCTTCTGCGAACCCTTCCAGCTGTTTGACGGCTATGATTCATGAATGTGGTAGGTTTGACATTGATCAGATTGTTGTAACGACAATCTCGAAAGCTCTTTGATATTTATATCTACTTTCTAGTCATAGCAATGAAAGTCTGAAACGGCCACAGTTTTTATAGCGAGTATTTTCTATAGGACTTTGACCGCTTATCCTCTGTGTCTCACCGGAACAGCTTTTCATTATTAAGGAGCGAGCCTTTCTTGACCTTGTCACCTTTCATTTTTCTGACCCTTTCTTGTGTTTACCCCGAGAAGCCTGAGTGATACATTAATTTGAACCAACCATCTCTATGATTTATCCATGAGCCACTGAGTTCACTTTTACTCGACGTCTCAATGACTATTAAAAAGATAGCAAAGGCAAATCACACAGAGAACTAGCAATGACCGCGTGGACCAGTTTGCGAGCCCTACCACTTCTTTGTTGAGCATGCATTTCTTGACTTCGAAGCTCAATAGATAGAAGATTTGCCGGAAACTGAATATTTATCTTTCCAGCTGGCTATCACAGGTTACCATATGAGTCATCAGAATATCACTGCGATATTGTATGAAAGCAAAATTCTTGACATATATCAAGAACTGATCAAATATAGTCATCTGATTAGACAACAGGAACTTCACCTCAAATTCTTCAAAGCGTTGGTCATTGAGTACTCATCATTATGAGAATCTTCAAACTTGCACCTGGCTCTAAGCAGGATTTAAAAGAAAGCAAACCAGCACTGGAATGAGGTCAGTGATCTAGAAAGCTCTTTGAAGTGTCACTTTCTTCATTTCTCTTTCGATGATAATGAGGCCTGGCTGTAGTTCTGAACGCCCCCAACCACACTTTTTCTACGTCATTCTTCTTTCAATCCTTAATGTTTGCATGCAAAACCATTCCATTGATGCGTCACTTTCAGCTTTTCATGAAATAAAATTCGTTGTTTTCAACTACGGAATACCACCAGGGGTGGACACTATAAAGAGTGAATAATTGTATTCGCTTTCATCTCTTTTGTAAACTATGACCTACCGAATCGCCCGTCTTCATTCAACCTCCATTCAACCTCTATAGCTATAAATGTGGTGGGAGGTCTCAAAGACCTACCGCACTTATAGCTATAGCTTTTATATCAGATTCAGTTTAGGGGAGCGCACACTTTGATAAAAAAATCAACCACACCCCGTAGCTGGCCTACGGGCAGAGCTGCTGATCCCGCTGGGTCCAAGCATGTCCGTCTCCCGAATAGATTGTCTTTATGGTTACCTACAATGCTTCATGCAGTATAATAAAGGGAAGGATCAGCCCAATTGTTCAACTTCTCTTCGCTTAACTTAGTTCCGTTTCCGTTGGTCTTCTTTCCTTTTCGTATATTTCGCAGTTCTCGAGGTGTTTTTTTCTATTATTCCAATTTTCGAGATCAAGAATGAGAGCTCTGAGAGAGGTAGCAAAGAAATCATTACAAGGAGAGCGCTGAGGGATGTAGCAAAAAAATCGTCCAGTTTTTTTATTATTTTGTGTTATTTTTCGATTCATCCAATTTTTCACTTCACCCTACAGCATCCACTCCCACTCCTTTACCCCCGAATTCCTCCTTCCATCTAGAAAGCTTGTGCGGGTTGATCACTCTGGTGCGACTTTCTACACGAATCCCTCTGGAATAGATTCATCTTCTCATGCTGATAGAGTTGAGCTCGAGCTGTAATGGATGGGTTGGAATCGGTTTTTACCGTATGCCTAGAATGACAGGCATTATGATTATGTCACAGCAATGATAATTTGCTATTGCGAAATTGTTGCAGACATTTCTGCCATATTTTCCTAGGTTTTATCGGGAACGTTTCTAAGAGGCTATTCCAATAAGCAAAATGGAGGAAAAAGAGGGATGGACTTCAAAAAAACGTTCATGGGGTAAATCACTGCTCAATTGAGCGAAGAATGCCGTCTTGACCGAATTTCTCGAGATGTACTGTGCATGTGACTTCGGGCCACAGTCTGAAATATGTGTAGTAGCACCTTGCTCAGTTTTTCATTTTATGAAATAGATCGATCCACTTGGCGTATATAATGTGGTCCCAGAGGATGGGAACCTTCCTGTTTTGGATTTTGTGCAATGGGAATACTGTTCGGCACACCTCTTTTTCCTCTTGTTTCGAAATTAGTGGATAGAGGACTTCTGCTCATGGGCAGTTGTCCATAGAGGCTTTACAATGGGACTCATTTAAAATTTTCTGACAACCCAAGGAGTCTGCTTGACTGTCTTAACTTAAAAAACGGGTAGGACCGTTCTGAGAAACGCTGAGCTGTCATCAGCTTATTTATTTCTTTCAAATTCTTCTTACGTAAGCTGATAAGGGTTGCAAGGAACGAGCGAAGGCGAAGAAAAACATTTACGTCAGTCAATTTTTCCCACCATGCACTCAAAAATAAAAAATAGTTCAGATTTCTTCTTTGAGAATGATAAAGTGTGCACTGCAGAATACTGTAAGCAATGCCTGAACATCAAGAACAATCCATTCGTCTTCAACTATAAATAGCTCTGAGCTTTTTAATGACAACTTGGCAACCATATGCCCATGACAGCTCATCTGTATATCATTACACCGGATATTCTGTATGCTTGGCCTCCAGAGTTTGAATCTGTCAGTCATTTTGTTTCATTTGTAAAGTTCAGTTGAGTGTTCATTGCGGATTTCGCCCTCAGATAGGTTTGAGATTGGCTTGGAAAAGTGGACTAGCTGTGGAAATAAGCGAGAGTTGTTCGAGGTCCCAGGACCAAACCGATACCGATCCCTTCACAGATGTCAGAATAAGCAGGCAAATAGAATCTCGAACTTACTGTAGAGATGCCATTGTGTATTTCTGCATCTGCCAAGCTGTTCAGCAGAAATTTTCTAACAGCTAAGCCCCGATTTCAGGAGCCCATTGCGGCGTGAATTTCCGAGACCTTTTGACCAAATCTTTGCTCTTATGAGCAGTAGACCTTTCGTGGGAGACTTCTGATTTCCCAGAGCAAAGGTGTGAAACCCTAATTCACACATGTTGATGGTTTATTGCTATCTCTTGGAGGCATTTCTAGGATCTTACAGCTGAATTGACTATCTTGTTAACACCTCTTAATATTCATAGTTCACTCTTTTACATTTTCTCAACTTTATGTCATGTACCGCCCGCCTTTATTTTCTTCTATCAAATCCGCTTTTTGCCTTCCCTGATCTTATCTGGAATTTTTCGAGCTTCACACTAGGGCCACCTTAATCATCAGTCACCAAAACATATTTGTAACGAATATGACAGAAAACCTAATGAATTCACTGGATTCCAAGAAATGATACTATCCGATGTGTGCCCTACTTTCTCTTCGAAATGTATGAAAATTGAGTGGATATGCTCTCTAATCTTCCCTAAACAGAGCGCGTTATTCAGGTAAAAGTAACGTTGTCTTCTTGCATC
>UZAF01016711.1:36070-67659 GCA_900617895.1 Haemonchus placei
CACTCTTTTACAGTTTCTCAACTTTATGTCATGTACCGTCCTCCTTTATATTCTTCTATCAACTCCGCTTTTTGCCTTCCCTAATCTTCTCTGGAATTTTTCAAGCTTCACACTAGGGCAACCTTAATCATCAGTCACCAAAACATATTTGTAATGAATATGATAGAAAACCTAATGAATTCACTGGATTCCAAGAACTGATACTATCCGATGTGTGCCCTACTTTCTCTTCGAAATGTATAAAAATTGAGTTGATATGCTCTCTAATCTTCCCTAACCAGAGCGCGTTATTCAGGTAAAAGTAACGTTGTCTTCTTGCATCCATAGAAAATGTTTTACAAGGATATGGAGATAATTTTCAAGTCAAAAAAGAAGAAATGATAATAAGAGGCTGTCTTCAGTTCTCTTAGTCTGAGTTGCGCTACGCATTCGGCTTATGTGTGAAAACGTCAAAGTTGTATGCCATTCCTAACGCAACAACCAAAGATTACATAGATTATTCGCAGTATCAGAAGTATAAAGTAATTGTCGTATAGTAGAAGATAATGTATAAATAGCATAATTTAAAGATCATGTGATGTAATATATATATATAAAGGAAAAAATATACATATGTATATAATGTAGGTGACGGTATTTCTCCAAGAATTCTCACATTGAAGATGTAAATTCAAGCAGAAAGTGAGAGTGGTGAATGCGTCATCGAAATGCTATAGACATCTGAATATAATTAGAACGAAAAACCAAATATAATTCCCCAACCGACTCCATTCAACTCCTATTGTTTTCATTTGTTTTCAATTGTTTCGTGATTGCCAAATCACATGGCTTTTGAGTTGACATTCTGTGTGTACATTAAATTTGAGTAAATACCTGTTGGTGAGAGTTTTTCTGATCAACATTGTGATGACATCACTGTTTACCACCTATTCTTTAGTGGGATCTTTTATCGTTCAATGAGCGGGTTTTTGTTTATATTGACTAAAAGTGAACTCTACATGACTTCATGTAGGATCATGAAATGAGAACGTGCCAATCGAGAAAAACCGTTTCCGCTATATCAGCTGTTCATCAGGAGGTACTGCTTTTTTTGGGCAATTTCGTAAGCTATCTTCTCTACTGTTTGTTACTGCCAAGCACTTCAGGACACACCTACTTTATCGATTTTTTATTTTAACTATATGTAGTTATTCTCAAGAATTATTGAACAATAAATTGAGTAATTTCTTTGACGTTCAAAACATCCGTCTGCGGGATGAGCCCCCGCATTCAGCCTCCATTCAGAATCGTGAAGGCGTTGGAATTCTATAATATTTGGCCAATAAAATGACTTGCGGTAGCCAGCCGATGTACAAGTCAGAGTTTTAATCCTCCCAGATGAATTTGCTCCAGAGGGAAAGAACAGCTCTGCCGCATCAAGGACTGTTACTATACATACAGACGTTATGTAAAGATTGTTATCGGTAGCATGGTAATGGCAGTAAAAAAAAGTAAGTAAATCATGGTTAAAATTGTAAATGCTCCATATGTCATGTGAAAAAGTACCCTCGGCGTTATCAGAACATTTCAAGAACACTGGGAACATCGCTGAAGTGGCTCTTACACAGGCTGGTCGTAACCCAAGGTGATAGCTCACCGAATGGCTGTTTGATGGATTTATGGCTATACTTTATCACTCCAGCATTGAACGGTCATGTATAAGTGGAACCAAAAAAGGAAAACCTTGCGCTATGATCAAGTTTTTTCGGTGCTCAAAGATTTAAACGACAGATAAGGTCTGATTGGAAGGGTTCCATTATGGGCTATAAGCGGACGTTCGGTTGATGATGGTTATGATAAGTTTTCCACGATGCTTCCTAAAGGAAAAGAAGAAAGTAGAATATGCAAGAAGAAAGGGTGTAATACCACAAGTCTTCCAGTCAGGCAGCTCCTCAAGAGGGTATGCCTCTTTCCTGGGCGACCTGCTTCACCCCGGGAACTTTCCGGCGCTACTTCTATACACCGGGTGGCTTTGGTGTCAATCTAGCCATTATTTGCTTTAAATTGTTGTCTGTTTCACATCTGGCATATGTTACATCAGAGAAATGTCCTTCCGAACAACGTTTGGATCCTCCCCGCCCCACCCACTTGTAGCTGTCACGCCCAGTCGTTGCTGAATCATAGGGTGAGAATGGCTGATCCTCTTGCCCTCTTAGGTGTTTTTTATTTCAATTGAATCTTTCATTACGTGAATTTTCATTTAATTAGCTGATCAACAAGTGGACGAGTTGCACATCCTCTCCATTTATGGAATTTTAAATTCAGTTGTAATGCTTACGTCGATGTCGACTGGTTTCCGGTATAAGTTATCTGACGAGTTTACGCATTAATCTAATTAGTTAATGAAATGTGCTTTTCCGATATGTTCGTGCGCTTGCTATCCATGATATCCTATCACCACTAGCAACTCTTACCACTTATCGCTTATCATCGCCTACCAATCGTTTTCTCAATAAAATTCACAGCTGCTTTACTTAGTCTGCAGCTCTTTTTAATTTTTTCTCATTTGTAGGTAATTTCACTTTCTCAGCTGCTAAGCTTATTTTTCATGAACAGTAGCTGCAGAGCCGTTTTTTATTCTCAAGCCATCCTTTCACAAATGCCGAGCGATGNGCTACGCTCTCGACTTCCATTCAAAATGATAGAAGGATTGTTGAATGACTCAGTTTATGCTCCAAAGAAAAGGATTTATTGGCTTCATAATCAGTGATTTTTCTGCCAACTTAATTCCAATTACCGCATAGAAAAGACCAGACATTATTTCTACCTTCTAGGCTTTGCTCAGCGTGGAAGTGGTGCAGCATATCTACCCATTTGGCCACCTCCACTGTGTATTGCTCGTTTTTGGTGTTGCGGCTGCCTCGGTTCTGAATATCCAGTAGCATATGACTAGAAAACTGTATTCGCTCACGGTAGCATCAGCATTTAGTGCTGCAAAATGGCTGGCCTTCGGAAAAAAAGTTCTGTAGTAAAAAAGCATAAAATGTGGTTAACAGTCTGAACAGCGTAATAGGCCAAAAAAGCAGCGAATCCGTTTTAATGTACTTAAATCGTATTTCACTTTGGAAGTTTTAGTGTAAAAGACCTTGGAACGAGATAAAAAGGATCAGTTGTCATTTAGAGAGATTAAGTGCGCTATTTCTGGGACAATCATTGATGCAGACGCTTGGGTCAAATCCGGTCGTCCTTCGCTTTCAGTCGAGCTCTTTTTTTNTTTTTTTCAACTAAAGATTGATGACATTTACGAGAGTTTTCACATTGACATCAATTTGATGGGCTATTTCTGGAATAGTGGTCGTGTGAGAGCTTTTTGAAAGGTAAATAAATCTGATCCTATATTACTCCCGGCTCTTGAACCGCAGGGACTTCTCCATGAAGAGTGAGACTGGAGAGACTGGGACTGGTTAGAATGGCATAAGCCTTCCTTCTTTTGCATTCTACTATATCATGAGTCCCCCCTCCCTCTATATGACATCTACAGCTCTGGAAGTTTAGTTGGGAAGCTTGATCTCACGTAACTCTGCATGAGCTGAATGTTAATCGTTTCGATTGAAGACTTTGAAAGGTTCTCACCTGAAACGACTGCCTTCAGACGGTGGAGCACATGATGGACAGATGTGATACAGCTACCACTTGAGAACGGATTTTTATTGCCATTATTCGGATTCACTTGAAACATCCATACGGGACTTTTCGGAGAATTAATCAGGCGAGCTCAACCAAGTCACCTATCGATTGTATTAAGGTCGAAAGCGTAGATTATTCAGATTGATAGAGCAGCGTTGAGCACGTCTGTTCATTCATTAT
Source organism: Haemonchus placei (assembly GCA_900617895.1). Classification (NCBI taxonomy): domain Eukaryota; kingdom Metazoa; phylum Nematoda; class Chromadorea; order Rhabditida; family Trichostrongylidae; genus Haemonchus; species Haemonchus placei. Next base: position 39,917 of record UZAF01016711.1, read on the forward strand.
TTCAAAAGTTTCCATCTTCCTCCCTTTCGCTTTCCTCTTCCTTTTTTCCTTTGTACCGCATGTTTTTATGATTTCCATGACGATCAGAGAGGCCAGTCATTATAGAAAAGTAAAAACTCTGTGAGAGCCAACGAGACTTTGCCGAGCGAACGTTTTTATCAAGCGGCGTGCACCTCAGACAAAAACCATGACTGAGTTCGGAAATGTACCGTAATCCGACAACAATCCAGTTCCATCAAAAGGAACTTCTTGAGCGTTCCTCATGAGAGATTTTTCTTTGGTAGAATTTGGGCATCCTTTTCTCGGAGAGAACACTTGAGACGAAATTCGAACCAATAAACACACCGCTTTCGTGGATCCGGGATGTAACCAGTTTATTCAGAGTCTGAAAAGGGATGTGGAATGGAAGAGAGTAGTGTTGGTGTAATTTTGTCTACTTATTTAATCAATGCACTCGTAAATGCAATATTACGGAAACTTTACCGCAAGAGAAGTATTAGCCCACGTTTTACTAGTTTCCTGGGAATTCTCGGCCGTATGATAGCCCTGAAGTGTTGGAACAGGATTAAGAGCATGGCTCAAATGCCTTCAGCACCCACACAGGTTGTACAGTTCTATCGAATGATCAGAGCAGGGCATGTACGGCTCCTCGGCAGATACAGGGCACCGCCCGGAATAAAAACCCTTTCATGATTCTGCTGAGTAGGTGCTTTTCGGTGCTACGTCCCTCTAACTATTCAAACCCTCTTAAATGCTTCGATGGCGACTCTTACGTCACTACTTTCCTTTAGAGTCAGTTATGAAGTGGGAGTCGCCATGAAGTCGCGGAAAAAGTCATATCTTGGTGTGTTTCTCATTCCAAGAATGTGACGCCCTTCTGATTTCAATCACCACTTTTGTGTTTGCAATTTACCGTGACCCTATTAATTGTAAATCATGGTTTTTTCAAGATTTCGTCGGCTTTGACTGCTTTGATGATAGGCGATGATTTGAGCGAGTTCTTGATTTTTCAGGTAAAACAGTTTGTCGTGAGAAAGTTCGTTCCACTCTATTTGAAGACAAAATCGAGTCATTAAAAGTACAACAACTCACGCCGGCTTCCAGGACGTTCCAGATGTCCCTTTCGCGCGCTGCTGTTACACGCGAAAATCTGGTGGGACAGAACTTGTTTGTTCCTATCTTCATTCTCTTTGTAGTTGTCCTTTTTTCCAAATGTTCGTTTTCAGTAAGAACAACAGTTCGCTATATCTTTACCTATAGAAGAGTGAGTTGCGATAGCCTAGCATCCTAAAGGACAGCTGAAAAATGTTCAAAAAAGTAGAATACTCGTTTCTATAGGAACCGTTGTTTTTTACGTGGCTGAAAGGGTATCTGATGTTACATAGCTGTGATTGAGGAAAGAAGGCAGGAAGGGAGGATTAAGACAAGGCCAGCACCTGAGCCCATGGGTAGTCCACGAAAAGAAGGTTAGACTACTGGAGAAATCGGCCATTTCCATGGAAGCCACATCTAAAGCTACTATGTTCAGGAGGCTGTCTCATGGTCAGATAGGTGGCAATAATCAATAAGAGAAAATAAAGAAAAACGAGTTTTTTTTTTATTATGCTAGTTGCCTAGGTTGATATTGAACGACGAGTCTTTTCATCAGATTTCTAATTACTGGGTTCCGAGGCACTAGCATGAGTCTTTTACTTGACACTCAAAGGTGTAAGAGTTTTCTACTCATCGAAACCGACTAACATATACCGGAAATCGGAAGGCCTCTAGGTTGCTGTCAGCCAAGACATCTGTCAATGATTTGTGTTTGTGTTGTGGCACAACTCAGCAAACCACATGTGACTCTGGGTTTTCGTGGCTCACATATCCTGCAGTGCACTCTTGCTACCGTAGCCAAAGCCGAGACCAAGTAAACGAGGCAAAGTAGGGGAAATCAGTAGTTAAATTTATGGAAATGGATTTGAAAAAGGCCAAGAGAAGCCTAGAGCAGTAGTGTCACAACCAGTGTGTCATACAGCAACCCGCTTAGCTTCTCCTATCTCCTTACAACATTGCCTCAAACATCCCACGATTGAGTAAGATGTTCCGTAAGGATGGCTCCATTCATCGTTGACACCACTGCGTAAGTTATTCGGTCAGGTACGCCTCGCGTTTCATCGACATCTCAAGGGCTTTCCTCTACCTCTTCTCTATGACTCCATTACCCGAAGGCGCCCATCCGGGATCCGACAATCCCGGAGATTCGAAAGAGCGGCGGTGATTTATGCGTTCCAATTTTTCTAGCATCTGCTGTGGTGGACACGCATAGAGAATCCTCTTGTCATCGGCGTCACTTTCACAGGGTGTTTTGCGCCGTTGGATTTTTTATGCCCTCGTTTTATTTCTTCCATATGCGCTGGTTGGTGAAAGACGTTTTTCGGAACATCTGCCACTAGTCAACACCTCGTCCCCACGATGCACACAAAGGTTGGTCTGAAGGTTTTTCGTTGTCACGACTCTATGAGAAAAATTGCTGGAAGCTGTCCAAGACTTGTAGCCCTTTTATAATACTTCCTTTTGTTCGCTCTCATGCTACTGCTCAGAAATGCACCAGATAAGCAACACGAAGTGTCTGTGATACTTCAATGACTTCTGTGATTCCGCTCGATGAAGTCATCGTAGTTTCTATAATAATGGAATTATACCCACATTTTTTACAAACACGGGGAGAAGGTGAGTGCTACGGTTTGGTCGGGTTTGGGGCATTGAATCCTATGGAAACTCGTTTGGTCCTGCCAAGCCTTCTATTCCTCCAGGGTTGGTTGGCTGGTCTGGGAGATCAAAAGCACTGAATTGTACATTGGCTGGCCACCACAATTCATTGTATAAGCCACCTTTCCAATCAAACGCCACGACAAATTTGAATTGGAGCCAAGTCCCCCAGAGTGGGATTGGTCAACTCCTGGAACGTTTATCCTGTTTCTCCTTTCCACAAGTGCGCTGATTCGTTTGTAACAAATTTGACCTGGAGCGGAACCTGTTCTTTTCTGGCACCTTACTTCAATCCATTGCAGTAATGAGTAATCGTAAACGGATTCCAGTGGAGCTAAAACTGGTAGGTCGGATTATAGCCATAGAGGAGTGGTTGTGATGTTGGCTTAGGCTAAAGGCAATCAAAGACATTTCAGATGGATGTTTGCATACTTGCACAGAAAACCGGAACCATGTGATTTGTATTCATAGCATGCCGTAGAAAAGACGGGAAGGTCTATATGTCTTACTGGGAGGGGAAGTGTCACACCAAACACGATCTAATCTAGTTAGTTTCGATCATTTAGAGAAATACCACTCACTGTGAGACGATTCCTTAGGAAAGGAACAGCACCGGGTTGTCATGTCTTTTTTAGGGGAATTCAATAGAAAGGTGCTAGGTTTGGGCTGGCAGATCGAAAGCACTTCATGTTCACTCCTGGGGAGGATGTTGCATGGGTCGCGCCGCTGCTTGAAGCTGAGCGTGATTTTGAACTGATGTTCATGGCGCTTTCGGAAGATTAGTGATTGGTCCGATCACACTGAAACATCCTCTAATCTTCACTGCGTGCTTGGTAGAGTCTGATAAAGGCAAGTCAGAAAAGGAATGCAGCGGCGTTAGCGCAGGCATTGGCCTTCCTGTGAAAATTAATGGAAGTCATTCATGGCTGACTCAGTTCGACGTTTGGTTCGGCCTTGCTGGACATCGTTCGGCACGTCTTTGAGGCGATTTGAATGTGATATCAGCATCGGCGTTCACGTTTCGGCTAATTGCTGCCAGATTTGGTTGACAGGTAGATTAGGATAAAAGCTTCGAATGGAACATCGAACGACCTCTGCGAACCACTGCAGAGATTGCCCGTTGTTCCATTTGGCGCTTTTGCCCTAACCCACCTGTCAACCAAAGCGCAGAGTTTGATGAGCCATTTCTACTACTTCTAGATATTTTTTTTGATGAATTCATTTGATTTTTTACAAAGCTTATTTTTAAGCATGTATTTTTTTTTTGAAGTAGATCCGCCTGATCACTATAAGCGATACAGTATTCGAATGCAAATCTAAGACCCTTTTCAGAAAACGTGGTTGCTTGTCGAGTAGTGCGTTCATGTTTGTTGGTAGAATTTGGTAATTGTCAAAAGGTGCTGGAGAAAAGGTTCCTGATTCTTAGGCCATTGCCCTCCAAAGTGTTATACCAGAGGGTTGATTAGGGAAGGGGCTGAATATTCGTTAACGAGAAGAACACCATAGAGTAGGCCCTCGATAGTTCAATAGCTAAAGGCTGCTCCGTTCCTGACAGTATTAACGAACACCCGTATCTTTGAGTACGATTTTCCACGGTCTTCAATGATGATCTCCGTCCAAGTTTTCATTTTCGTGGGAACATTACGAAAAGTTTCATTGCGGGGAAACGCCGTTGATTTATATGAAAGGGCAGGTGCACGGGGAAGATTTCGCTTCTCGTCAGCGTAACAATTAAACAGCGCTCATATTCCAGTCGTAAATAAGGCATTAACGAGTTTTTTCGCCAACTATATCAATAATTAGGTTATTCTTGTTTGGAGGAGACAATCAAAAGGAACGATCATCGGTCGGACCCCCTCGTTCTCTTCGTTGCGCCAACCCCAAGGTCATCACTATCGTTATCGTTATTATCAGCCGCCATGATATTACTACGATGCAGTGTTTGTTATTTTCCATATTACGCCAATTTGATGATGATACGTGCCAATGAGCAAAAATCACTTCCTTATTTCTCCTACACCGCCCTTTATTGACTGGTTGACATATTTTTGCATTTTGCAGAAATTAGATAATCAAAAAGAAAAAAACCGATAGTTTACCATATGTCTTTTTATATAGTCAAATTATCTATGTTCTAGCGAAATCAATCAGCAAATTAGATTTGCAGAATTTATGCCTAAAGAGTTCGAAAAAAGTGATATGCTCCAGAAGTCTGTTTGGTACGGTCGAAGTATTTATTTTCTAGCAAAATAGATCAGCGAAATAAATAAACAAACAACACTAGTTTTAGGACATATCACCTGTATCACACGTTCCTTCCTTTTGATCATCGATATGTTCGAACGAGCGCCAGTATCGTCTCTATTCGTCCCTGCTGCGAGTTTTAAGGCTATAGTCAAAACATCTTAGGTAACCTATAAGCATGTCTGAGCAAATAGTTAGCAAGTTACTTAGTTTGGGTGAAAATGTAGTTGAACGAAGAGGGGGATGGTCCCGACCATGTGTGCGCTTTTATGTGGCTTTGGCCACAGGGAATATACTTTATGAACTGCCCCCCCCCCTACACTCCCACCCTCCCCAACTATATTTTCACCGCCAACTTGCTAATAGGAGAATGACTAGCGTCCCTTACGCGTAAACCCCTTGAACAAGCTACGTTGTTAACATGTTGAACGTGTTGAACAAGCTTTTGAACATGTCATACGTGTTTTATTTATACATAACAATCAATTAATCGATTACGGACCATTAAGCCGGGACGCTCATGTCTTACGCATCATGTACCTGGCAACGTCTATTGGAAGGGAAACGGGGGCAGTTTCCCTCCTAGTAAATGTGCACTCATCTGGAAATTACCGCTTTCACTTACGGAGGAAAAGTTCCGTTTTTGGAACTGAAATGATTGCTTTAACCTAGTTTTTCCCACGTACTTTCCTTTCTCCTTCAACGATTTCGTTTTCACGTCCTCAATTGTGCTTATAGTACTAGCAACGCAGAATCAGTCACAACGTAGGCGGAGTTGACTATTGCTCCGCCTTCGGATGGTGAGGTTGTCGAAGTAGAATCATTACCTTTCGCTGGCGACTCTTGTTTATACTTACTCAAAAGTCTCCGTATACCTGCATCTATTTAATTTTCATTCTTAACGAGGATCCTAAAACTATGTGAATATTCCTCGATTTAGAAATATGACTTTATTTTGCGTAAATCGAACTATGATATGGGCTGATTAGTAATCCATTTAGATCGATCCAAGTGCATTTGGAAGGAGTTCAATTTATATTTCGAATACTTGTTGTGATTAAGTACTATCGAAAATCAAAAACTGAGCAGATGTAGAGCAAACTGGCATTATTTCCCATTACTGCTAAATGGTCCATAAATCAGCTATCGACAACTCAAGCACCTGTTTGTCGAGAACTTTTTGGCGTACTTTATCACCTTTGATTTTGGGCCCTGCAAACTTTTATGTGGGTGGTCTAAGTGACCTATATGTTCAATAGACGGATGGCCAGGTAGCCTCATTGTAAGCTGCTGTATGATAGTTAGTAGTATTTATTCAGCCTTAGACTCAGGAAAAAAGTTTCCGAACACCTCGAGTGCCCATGGAGCTCTAAGATGTTCCCGATAGACGGTACCTGTTTCTTGCCCACTTCAGAGAGCACTTCATTTATGAGTGGGTACTTGTAGATTGGATTACTTTCCTTTGACTGGAATCGATGGCCATCGGCAGACCCTCACTCTTTCGGCACTTTGACCGTCATCTCATCAGACTGTCAACGCATGAGATACAAACCTCTATCGCTACTTGCCGACATCAATTTCCTGCGAAATCCATTAATGTAATCCTTTAAAGTCACCGCTACAATAATTTTTCTTCATGAGAATTATTTATATGAACAACTAACAGGCACTTTTTCTTTTACTCCTGTTCTAATTTCGTATTTTAATATTTACCCCTTGAATACATGAGTTGGGATTGTGTAAAAATGGGTCCCATTTAGCAGTAAACACTTTTGCTTTGTTTTTCACGTATTACTGTCTTTCCCCTTACTGTAGTGTTTGCGTTTTATTTTCATTTCATTTTCTTTCATTTATTTCTGATTTCTTACTGTTGTCATGTTGATCGAATTTTCTGGCAGGTTCAAAGCAGTGTTCATCCCTATGATTTATTAGTTTCAGCTGCCACTAGCTTTGTTCGCTATGTCATAACAGAGGTAGTTCCTTTTCAGTAGATACCTACAGTGCTATAGTAAGACACCAGCTTCAGCCAATTCAATCTGAGTTTTTCATGCTCTGAAACGGAACAATCGATCATTCATAATTCTGGATGTATATGCTTAGGAAAATGGGAACTTAGCGAGGATGTAAGCGATTGAAGCATTCAGCCCCTCAGTTTGAATCAGAATGGAGGGCTCACTCACAAGAACCCAAAAAAGCTAACCCATGATCGCCAAGGCCCATCATTTGTTCATAGCAACCCATCGCTTCCTGGAACTGTTCAGAGAATTTTCTTGAAAATTTTACCAACGAAAGTGTTTGAAAAATTTAGATTTTCCAGTCTTGAATGGTGATTGGCGCGTTGTTGCTTTGCTTAATGACTCCTTTCAATTACATAGTAAATGAAGGTAATCCAGTGGAATGGATCGGGGTTTCTATGAAAATATCAAGTCTAATGGAGCCTAATGAATTCTCTTGATTTCCAAGTAGATTTTCGATTAAACCACTCTCCGTTGCGTCGAATAAACCAGCTATTTCTTTACTGCCTCTCTTGCCTTATGTTAGTCGGCTTGACTGTAATTTCTAGGTTTAGAAGATAAATATGACTTTTTGGCTTTTTCAATACTACATCTGAGGTGCCAAAGCGGCTTCCATGCTTGTTTTGAATACCTGTATCAGTATGCTCTTAAGCTTAGAAGTCCAGCATGTAAAATAATTTCTGTGATCAGTGAACTCCAGCTCAGACAACACTAGGAGATTTTCAATGTACTTGAATGGGTGGGATCATGAAAATCAAGCTGTTGTCTCATGCTCAGACTTCGGAGAAAATCTCCTTCAACACCGTTTTTTTTTGTTTTCGTGAAACTGACAAAATGGTGGGCCGTATCGACAAACAACTCTGCCCGTTCCCCTTAGTGAATGGCCTTGATACCTTGATTCAATATTTCGTGCTTCAAACTCAGTTGCCGAACAATTACTTCCTGTAAATTACCAAATTCCATCCGTATTGTCTTATAGATTTGGGATTTTTTGTCACCAGGTTTCTGCTATACGTACATTTGTTTGCAGTAATCGGTTTAGATCTGGAAAGGGTGTCATGAGAATCGGTGATGTTTTTTAAAGGAGGAGCCGATCATGTTTCGTCTGTTCAGCTGAAAACATTCGGCCGCAAAAGTTACGTTCGTCATGCATCCCGTTGATTCGTTTTCGTTCCGATTCATCACAAGTGGTTTCTTTTCCTCGCGTTGTAGAATTCCAAAACATGGCAGTCCAAAAGTCTAATTTCCGCCCCTGGTTTCTTATAGGTTTTAGCGAACGACTCCACTTTCCGTCTCCTCCATGTCGGTCATGTGAAGAACGAGAAAAGCATGTCAAGTGTAATCTGCTTCACATATTGCGAATGGCTTTGAGAACAGGTCGATCTTTCGTAAAGAAGGTCATGTAGGCTTCTGCAGGGCTAATTTGAATTAGTTTTCTTTAGTTGTAAGCTCGCCGTTATGTAAACCTTATTAGGTGATCGCTACAGAAAAACACGCTCTTGATCCATCGTGAACTCGATGTGTGTAATGATTCTCCTGTGAATCAACCTATTAAGGGAATTAGACGATTTCGACACGTATAGCGGCAGTGGAAACTCGTCCACGATTGCGTACTTTTAGTTTTTGGTCGGGTTTTCGTCTATGTTCTTCTTCGAGAAGTTTTCACAGTTCCCTTTCTGAGTTCAATTTTCATTGGCATTGTTCATCTTACTTCTGGGAGAAGGGTTCCTAGTTACCTTACCATGAAAGACCATCAAGAAGATCTCATTCTGGCTCATCATGGCCGACCGTGTCATCCATCTTTAGAGAGACTATGACTAATTGGTTTAAAAATATCTGGTCTTATGCGTATAACGGGAAACTATGAAGTGCGGAACCGTTTCCGTTCTTATACTTTTTGGAGGAGTTTTTCCAATGTAATTGTCGCAAATGATGGAATAAATCGTCCAGTCGTTGCTACGCGCAACCACATGCAGCTTATTCCTAAACTGGACTGTGATTTGAGCTGTTAGTCAAAACCTTCCTGTACCAACCGAAAGCTAAACAATTCCTAGAGTGTAAATGACCTACACCTTGTAGATCATTTGTACCCGATAAAATGTTTGTGAAGTTAAACTGAAACTTGACAGAATTTTTACTATTTCAGAAGTATACTTTGACGATATTTGCTCGTTGACTTCGTATTTGAATTTTCTCTGTTCGTTTTCTTACAATGTCAGAACTCTAAAGCTGTAGCAGAATTCGATTTGACTTTTTTGTCTGTCAGAGCTTTTAGCTTGCTCTCTGAAGTAATCCGATGCCATTTTCTTGAAAGCTTGTTTTTAAGACTTCTTCAAACTCCTCTTCGGGGTAAGCATCGTATTACCATAGAACGATATAGAAAACCAAGCCATATATCATTTGAAAATGAAATAGAGTGCTTTCCGTTGGTGGGCGGAGCGCCGACGCTAGGGGTGGACCCAGTTCGGTGGCAGTCGGTATCGTCTACACATTGTTGACCCTGTTGGATCACCTTGAGCGCATTGGTCGGACTCAAGGACCACGCGAACTACCACCACAGGGGTCTTTGATGGGAATCCACTATCGTGAATTTTGTTGACGTATCATCGCTTGCGTGACCAAGTTCCGACCATCTGCGGCAGGTGGATGGCGCCTGGTAAGATCTGCTGTCCGACTTGGCAGTTCTCAACTGGCATTCCTCAATCTCATAATGATCTCTTTTTCTTCTCTGAACAATTCTTAGTTACTTTCAACGACGGCAAAAAATATGATGGACCTGAAATTCCAGTAAATCTCTCCAAATTGCGCCGTGTTATCGAACAGGCAATCTAGCAATCTGTAAGAGATTCCCTTATCTAAACAAGTTTCACATCTTCTGCAGTATCTTCTCTTTTTCAATCCTTCTCCCATCCTAGAGAACTCGAAATCCTGAAATTTCCGTTCATTCAAGAGATTTTTTTTCGCTAGCTTTTTGAAGAATCTTCAGCACCGTATTTAATTCTTTCAGGATTGTACATACTTGGTTGTTTCTCATCCAGGCTTTTCTATGTTTTCTGACTTTATGACTTGACAGAGCTCAAATTTCTAGCCCTTTGACCGACTAACGTTGCGATATTCTCATTCGTACGCAGCTGTTCTGCTTTGTTTCCTTACCATTAGCTCTGTGATTTGTTCATACTGCCTGTCTACGACTCATTCACCTGGAGTTCTCCACTAAATCTTTAAAAAATTTGATTCTTCCAAGCAGATTTTATTTAATTTCTGAGAGTGTCAGATTCTAGGCTTTGATGATACCCATTTCAGTTAATTTGCTCGAATCAGCGATAATTTGTTGCGCAGATTGCCTTTCTTTGAGGTTACCGGCCTTTTTTTTGTGGAAGGAACCTTTATCCGAAAATATTCAATCTATGTTAATATGATAGTATTAAAATAATAGAGCAAAAATAGGTGGTTTGGTTCCGTTTTTCGTTTCAAAGCTTTTCTTACATAACTCCTGACCAAAAAGTATTTATAATAAAATGATTGCTAGAAAATTCAATAAAAATCTGAAAAACTGTAAGAATTCCACGTTTTCTTGAATTTGGAAAGGTGTGAGATTTTCGTCGTTAAAATCTTGTTTATGGCCGAATCGTTGTACGATAAGCGCTGGTTTTATGGCTCTCGCTATCACATTCACTGAAAAAACCTTCAGTGATGTGAGATTTTGATTACGCCATTCAGGTGTTTACCGTCGGAAAATTGAATTGGTGCTTTTGTAAGAATTTCTCGTTCCAAAAGGATTTCTGATTGCAATCCCTTCTCTTATAAAATTTCTATCACCGCTTTCAATACACGGTTTTCTTACATAACCCCGGTTTCCATGGGAATTCTCACTTTTCGATGGCCTTGGCTGCCCAATTACTTTTTCAAGAGCGATATTTCGATTTTTTTACTTCCTCACATAATTCCTCTTCGTTTATTCATTTTTCTATAAAATCAGTTTTCTAGGAAATAGCTCATGATCAGCTCTCTTCGACTTTTTGCTTTTTTTCCTTTTAACAGCTTACTTCTGCATATTCTTCAGTCTGTTCATCAAGCTGTTTTTGTGGGTGTTCCTCTGCCCCTTCAGCAGTATCACCTCAGTGAATGTTTTTGCCAAGATTTCTTTATATGCTGTTATTATTATTTTATATTCTATATTATATTCTGGTTTCCACTTAAGAAGAAGTGTTCGTTTCTAGGTTGCGTTTTGAATTCATTCCCTTGCGACAGGCTCGCTACTTCTTTTTCCTTATACATTTTGTCCTCGATCTGTTCGATCTTGCAGTCTGTTTTGATTTACTCGTTTCATTTCCATCCTGAGTTTTGCTTTGTTTTTTGGATAGCTCAATTTCCTACTGCTATTGCTGTTAATGGTCTAGAGTTTTGGTGTTTTTTCTTCTGGATTTCGATCTTTTTTACATCGTGGACCGTTTTTTTGTGAAAGTTTCCATTTGAAATGATGATTTGTTTAGTTTTACGGTTTCAACAAGTAGCTTTAATGATGATTTCCTTGACACTTCTGGTATAGCATGAATCTCTCTTAGAGAAGCTTCGTCGGAAGCATTGCTTTTATTATCCTGCGTCGATCACTTGTCGTTGCCAGACAGTTTGTATGAAATATAATTATCGTATTTGCAGGATGCTTAAATATCAAGTCAGGACTAGCAGTAGCAACAGACCCTCTGCATACGGTAGTCCGTCGTCGTCTACTCATGATACTACATTAACTAGCCGAAGTAACTCATTGGCATCATTGAACTCAGTAGATAGTGCGAATTCCGATGGAGACTGGGTGAGTTCATACTTTAGCTCTCAGTTTATGATAGTTGAATATCTGCAGTCACTGCGGGAAAATCCGATTTCACTAGATAGGATTATTCAATCCTGAGATTTTCGCCCATTGTGACACAAAAAATCGATGCGGATCAAGTTCCTACAGTAATCCACTTTATACTACAGCTATGTGCAGCTAAAATGTATATTTCAATGAAGTGGCCATAATGAACTTACGGTAAGAATTTGGATCCGTTTAGGTACTCCACTCTTATTTAGCTCTCTCGTGTGGCTCCGTTCAACAATAAGATTATGCAAATTCCGAAGATTATCCCAATTAGATGCTAAGCGATACTTGAACAGACGGGACTGAGTAGATGTAGTGCTTGTCATGCCCACCAAGGCGATCAATATTTGCCTGATTTTCAGGGAACTCTTCGTGTTTATACAAGCAACGTGAAGGCATGTACAGACTACAAAACAATCCGTGTCTCCACTCATTGTACTACCCGTTCCGTCATCGATACCGTACTCAGCAAATTCAAGATTTCGTGCCGGGATACGAATCTCTTCGAATTGTGGATGGAGGTAAGGAAACAGATCCCCTTGAAAAAAAATGCTACGACTGTTAGATACATTTATACGCTTTCGAGTAAGCCTTGGAGAGGTGGCTGATAAGAAATTTTCAAATATTTTTTCAATGGGATCTTTTGTTTTCTTAAGTTTAGATTGCATCTCGAGGACCTCGTATAGGATTTATTTATTTTTTTGCACGAATGGTGCGCTGCAATGTAAAATATGTAATCAAAGTATTAATTGAAAATGCCCAATTTGCAAGTTTTTTCTCACGTGGTATTTCTCCGACTTCTCTTCAACCTACACATTAAAAGCGTGTAAGGAATGTGAACATGTCTGCTGCTATAGAAATAGGCGCTGTCATAGCAATTACCTTTTGAGTCGTCCATCTCCCCTTTCCCTTTTTCCATTCAAAAACCTTAACCTTGGCAATAATGAACTTTACTGAACGCAATCAAAAAACCTTACAACGGCAGTTTGGGGTAGGCAAAAGTGTTTCAAAATATAGTGGTAGTATGAGGCCACCGGATTTCTGACGATTACCGGTTCAATCACTTCCAGCTTGTGATCAGAAAACAGCTGACTTGTTCTGAACATGCAGAGTTTTTGAGGGCTGAAAATTATTGCCATTGAAAATGGCTTGCAGTTTTTTCAACTTACAAATGCGAATATTTTTTGATTTTCATTTATTTCCATCAAATATATGGGTCAAGTAATCTAGCATAGCAGGGGAATTGATAGCTATTTAAATGGGTAAGCAGGTGAAGGTGAATAAGGTTTGATTATTTAGGTGACGACCAAGGCCGATGGTAAACCAGTGCGAACAATCCTTAGATTGGATCACGAAGCAAGGCCACTTGAACTGCAAAGGTAGTTATGTTTGTTAAGTTGTTTACGTAGTTAAATATTCACACACTAAAACAAAGATACCGCTACCTCAAGATCAGAAAGATATGAAGGAAAACAAGGCTATTTATCCATAGAACTCGCTGTTGCAACTCTTTTTTATCTTTCTGTACTACATTGTTATTGTGCATTCCTACTATGCTTGGCTGCTTTTATGTTATGTTCCTTCAGCCATGAGCTGGTCATCCTTATTAATCGTATTTAAAGGATGACAGTTCTATGATTATTGTTTATCTAAAAATTAGGAGTTCAGAAGGTTTTGAGCTATTTGGATAATGGGTACGTGCCATTTGTAATCAGCAAAAGGCAAATGAAAACTAGAAAATGAGGTCCATCTGACCCTTACTATAGACGAAACTTCCACCCTCATTTTTTCAATTTTTCAGAATATTCTGTTTCAAGCTAATGTTCTAGAGGTTTTGAATCGTTTGATCGACATGAATAAATGCAGTTTAGATGTCATCCAGCAAATATGTCACGGTTTATGCTCCACATGATGTCTGAAGGTACTCTGGTACGAGTTCACGACCACAACATTTCGCCACAGGTGATCATTTTCTTAAGGTCGTAGAGGTTTTCCGAATAGTCCTGATTTTTTTTCAAACGTTCTCTGAACAAATTAGCTGAGAAAGGCCAAACCGCCTGATCAAATCGGTCAAATTCTTTCGCAAACATGGCTAACAATTACGATACCGTTGAGTCATGAGCTAAACGTTCGACTTCGAAAGAATCCCAAGCACCCGCGTTTCTCCTTAGAGCACTAAAAACATAAGCAGGGGATTGAGTTCCATCACAGAGTTGTATTTTCCCCTCAACTTAGCACCAGCACGGTAGCGTACGTGTCGAAAACAACAAAAAATTCCGTAGTAAACAATAGAAATAAGTCGAAAACAACTTGGAGCACTGCTAATTGTTTACCGATTCTTCAATGCTTCATTTATTGCTGAAATATTCGTCTCTAACGAATAAACAGGGAATGAGGAACGTTGCAGGAAAACACCAACTCAAATTGCAAAAAAAGTAAAAAAAATTCTTAGTATACTATTTATTTCGATCAGATAAGCTAAAAATGAAGCCAGCAGTTTCTCATACACTTCCAGGTTTTGATTTTTCTTTATTTTCATTTTTTTAAATTGAGTTTGGAGACAGTCAAGGGCTCTGAATGACCCGCTTTTGATGTATACAGTAAATTAATAGGAACTATGTAATTGTGCGTAATCGATATATACTAAAGAGAGTGTAAATGGTGTGCATCCTGCTAGCTGGTCAATTCAATATCGTATTTCAATGCTACACTCGACGGAGGGATATTCACTCCGTATCGCTTCGCCGGAGAAGCTGAAGCTCCCGAAAATATTAGTGCCCAGAAAGCGCTAAAGGGAGTAGCAATAGGCTTCAGGAGGTGAATTCGATAAAAAGGGTCTGTAGTGAGAAGTTTTAATTTACTAAGCATCTCTGCTCGTATCCCCTGGCTTGAACAACGAAGAAGCTCGAAGTTTTATTCTGTTTGAGCTTCCCTACCTGTCCTAAATGGTAGGTAGAAATTTGGTAATTATATCGTTGGCGTTTTATTCCCACCTCAATTTTACCTAACACTGATGAAACTCCATCTTATGAGTTGTTTCGTAGAAGTTATATCGCCTTTATTCATTGGATCTATCCATATTATTTACTCTTCCTCGAATCTCGTTTGAAATATCCAAAAACTGGACCATTATGTCGTGACGCTCTATTTGTTTGTAATTTCACCCGATGACAGCTTTTCGGTGAGAAATTGGCGTGTGCCTTTCGCCCGTCAACGGAGCACCCCACCGTGTCCGCTACTCACGCTACGGTTCTATTGAGGTGGCTACGTACTAAATGCAAATAATCCGCGTGAGTGATCGGCGTCGCGGTTTTTCGGTCGGTTGAGCGAGTTTCTCCTTATGAAGTTCACTTTCGCCATTAACGGACATTGATCTATGAGGAAGTAAATAGGATTTATGGGGGCGTACGACCGGACAGAACTTGATGGTGGGAACGGTAAGGGAAAAAAGATTGAATGATGAATTTGTTCCGCATATTTCGGAATATCCAATTAAGTTTTCAAAAAATCGCCATTTAGTAGTTTTTTTTTAGATGAGGCGGCTCTTTGCTGAGAAAATCTGATAATCCAAATTAGTGGGAGTACCATATACCCAGATAATTTACAGTATTTTCGCGTTCGGGTTCATCTAAAGTTCGATATTATTCAGCGAGCTCACAATGAAATGTAGGAACTACAAATAATAATTTAATAGTTTCCTAAATTCCAAGGTGGGACCGCAGCAAGTGGCACCTTTTTGCAGTTTCGCCACGATTCAAGTAGAAATTTATGGTGCCTCCCAAGTCACACCTGTTAGCGTGATAAACATTCTTGAAGAGTTTCAAGTGGTTTACTTTTTAGCTATTCATTATACTAATGGGTCATAAATTGCTTGTGACGTCCTCTGGAAACGTCCTTTTATCATCGCCCATTCCATTGCACTCACCCCCCTTTGCTGAACTGGGAAGTTCGTTCTTTATTGGAGTCAGTTTGAAATCGCTCCGATGTCTGCCGATGTTGTCGTCCTCCAAACTGACATCATGTCAACCGCGTAACCGCAAAGTCTCCGCTATGCAGCGGTAACGCCGTGGTTTTCTGTTCATTCGCAATGATGGTCAGTGGCGTTTTTCGTAGGGCTTTTCCGATTGCAGCATTGATGGATGACGATCTGATCGCGGCTAATCGCCTTAAGCTGCTCGATCCGCCGTTCGTAGACAGAGGGGTAAGAACAGGTCGTACAGGCTCACATAGCCTACTGGTTGGGTCATGAATGAATGGATTTGTGAAATTGAGATTCAGCGTAGTAAGCTGGCGGTGGTAGTGTTCAAACGGGGATAGGAGCCTGAACAAGCAAATAACAAACGAGTTTACCTGCAGAAAAAGGGTCTTAAAAGCTATATAACCTGCTGACGTTTTTTTTTATTGGGCACATGCCATATTATCCTACAGACTTACTCACTACGGCTAATATTCTGGAGATTTCTTCTCGAAATTCTCGCCCTGGACTTGTCATCAACTAAGTAAGAATGATGTAGCAGCTAGAGTTGTTGGTTTCCATACTAAGGCTTTGTAGTTTTGCATACGTTCAATCTGGCTGGGTCTTCCACCCTTTTGGTGTCGAATCCGCCAAGAGGATTCGATTGAAAAGACAAGACAACACGCTACCGCAAGCCTTAGTTCAGAACAAGGGAGCATTCAATCTGTCCACGGTTCCACACAGAAGTTGAATGAGTGGCGCATCCCTAGCATAGATGCTGGTTTTTCCGTATGTACTACTGCTATGCCGTGATTGCCTAATAAACAGGTATAAAAACCAAGTTTCTGTGAAGGAAACCTGGAAATATGTGGTTTTGTAGTTGCTATCCTAGTCTTCTTTTCGGCCGGTGAGGTTTCTGAAACTCTCCGTTAAAAAACAGGTGTTCCGACACGGTTCGTATGAGATGTCGTTAAAGTGGATGATGGCATAGATGCGATCCGGCTATCATTACACCATGCCGCCCGCAGCGTGGCTCCTGACCGGAAGTTGGTCGTCGCGGCGACGTCCAATGGGTCAGTAAAAACTTCGTGCAAGCACGCTTGGATGTTTGAAAAGTAGAAATGAAAGAAAAGGTTTTCATTGCATGTCACAACCAGTAGGGAAATACCAAGGCGAAGAACTTTAGAAACAAGATTTGAGAAGGCTCAAAAAAAGCTGGAGTGGCAGAGTAAGAAAAGCAGGAAATACGGCTAAGTATAGCGCCGCGGAAAATGGCCTTGCCAGTATTTTCGCTTGGAATGCTCTTTGTCTCTCTCATATCCATGGAGTTATGAATGCCCTCACTTCTGGACTCTCTACCTTTTGTGAATGGGACCCTTTCCTCTTTTAAATGACGAAATGCTACTCCCCTGTAGCTGGTGGAATCTGCGACACCTGCTTTATCTCCATGGTAAAGAGGAGGGGAAAACGAGAAAAAAATGAGAATGACGATGGGAGGATGGTAGTGCTGAGTGGAACGGAAATTTCTGGTGCAGATAGACCTGTGTTATAAAGGCAGTCTCGAGTCTTCGGCTTCGAGAGCGACCACATCCATGAGATCGTGATTATGAACACTCTTGACTTTGGCTGACGAGGATAGAGCAACGCAGTGGGAACATTAGAGAGAGATACTTATGGAAGTTCCTGAGATCATTGGAGCACCTTACTTTTCCGTCGATGCTTGCCTCTACCATTGCTGCGCAACTAACATCTGCCCGAAAGCGGTGAACTGGCCTTTTAACCCTTTGACGACAATGCGGATTTCGACGTGACGCGCCCATGGGACCACGCTCCCTTACTTTCGCGCTCGACTGGCATCCACCGATGGGTGGCACTGTCCCAGGACAAACTTCTCTTACTGGCTTACTGAATTCAGCAATTGATAAGAAACAAGAAAACATGGTGGCTCCCAAAATTGGGTGGCAATGTCCCATGTGCCAGTTATAATGGCACCCACCGGTGGGTGCCATTGTCGTCAAAGGGTTAAAGAATACGGTATGATCGAAATGTCACGACAACATTGAAGAGTTCCACCTATCAACCTGGTTTTAATTAACAGAAAAGCTGCGAATACCTCGCATGCTCATGCTATGAGTTCAAAGAGGAGTTGGCAGTGTAAGGGGGTCAGACCTTGGTCAGTTGACTGATAAACACCGAAAATCAGTGAAGGCGATCGAATGCCATCCTTTCGAGGACAGTTTTCCGATCACATCCTACAAATTATCTGAGCGACTTTTTGAACACTTCCCTTTTGGAAAGTTAGCTCGTCTCCGACAATATGAGGTACCCGACTAAAGGAATCCGTCTTTGATTGCCACTGTTGCTACCGTTTTTTTTTNNNNTTTTTTTTGCGGCTTTGTTTTGGAGGAATGCGTCTCTTATAATCTCAATACGTCTAGATGCAGATAATTATTGACAGAATTGGAGCGGAACCAAGTGAAATCAGTAACATATGTGGACCACCCTACGCGCCTAGTGAAGGCATCTTGGAAACCCGTCAGCATATGAACAAGTCAGTGTTTGTGTACTACTGAAGGGGCTTAAGTACCGAATAGCCGACGCAGAAAAACTGAAAGATTTCATTGGCTTTGGAGAGGTGCAGGGTTCGATCTCCAGATAATGTTGCTGGTAATGCGTCACTTGGCATCATTAATCCTACCTCCATCGCTGTCGCAAAGTTTGTGTTTGAGTGCTTCTTTTTCTGAGCTGATGTTTTTCCTCGATGTAATATGTCTTCCTTTAAGGAAAACGTCTTCCCACTGTAGCCATGCATCGTCTACTGACAAGTAAATAACTATTGAAAGAAAGACTATTTCCATGTAGAAACCTCCAATATTATTGCATCCTCAATAGTTAGACCATGATGAAGCAAGTGCTTCACAAATGTCTCTCTTACGAACTTTCCGGAACGTTCTCCATTCAGTCATTGCTTATTACATCACCGAACGGAGTGTGACTGGCATTCTAATTACGGTTCCAGCTTTTCCAATGTCAACAGCGGTTTGACAGTAGTCATACAAACAACAAACAGAGTAATCAGCATTTTTCTTCAGCGAATGGAACTGATCGCGAAGAAAATGCGCTCAAATGTAGCCGAGTTTCGAGTATCAGAAAATCCCAGGAAAACCGGTCCGATTGCACGATAGTTAGGGGAGCTTTCACTGCTTCAAACGGTGTTTACCACTATTACCTTGAATCCTAATAGGTATTCCAGTTGTCGCTAAAACGATCGTTGAAGAACAGTGGGGTTTGTCTAGTTTGCTAACGGTGATGTCCCCATGTAAGTGATATCGAAGGGCTGCTATACCGGGAAAGACAGTGGAGTGAATGTTTCTGAAACTGAAATTTTGTAGAATTAAATTTTGGATGGCAATATTTCGGGGATTAGTAGTAGTCTTCGGGACGGTCAGGAATTCCGAAATTCGAAGAATTTCTGGACTTCTGAATGGCCTCATTGATGGACAGATTGAACTTCTTTGCTGCAGATTCTTACTTATTCGATATTCACTTGGATAAAGGCGAAATGTTTGCTATGAACTATCACGCTTCGTGAGCGCTAGTCACTTCGAGTCGTTTTTGGAACGTTTTTCGAACGACTTCGATCTCAATTGATACTGCACTTTCCTAGGGTGAACTTATTAATTAAGTCGATTATTTCTGATGTTCACTACTAACCGGCGTACTAAAATGATGTAAATATTTGTTTGGATCGTTTATATAGCGGCAACCTTTCATCCACAGTCCCGAAACCGGTCTCCAATTGGTAGTAAATCCTGTGATGTTGAGGTTTTTGGATGATCTCCGATAATGATACGACATGAGGTTTCGAGAGGGATTAACCGCTGCCGACGTTGGGTAAACAAGGAAGGTTATCGGGGATTTCTGGGAGGTTACAGGTTGGAAGGCAAGATTCGGGAGAGGATCGGGAGTATACGTGGAAGTTCCTCTTATAGAGCTTTACAAACATGAAGAAAGGGGTTGCTCTCTATCTGAAACATAGTCAATTTTACAATTCTGCTGAGTTACAAAAACATACAAACATACAACATACAAAAACATAGTAAAATAGTAGCGTTGAATTCAATACTGTAACGTTTTGTAATATCTATCTAATTTGTGAGACGATAATTTTTCTTTTTTAACTGGGGTTTTTTCCTGGACTGTTTTCAACCAGCAGATTGTTCATTCATTGTCTCGCGGTTCGCCCCTAATTGCTGCTACTTTTTCTCACCCGTTACGGGCATCCAATCTTTAACTTCGAACTTCAAAAAGACGTAGCATTTCTCAAATATCTTTGGCAATATTCCAGTTATATCAATCGATTTTTCAGTCTAACTACAAATCATTGCTATTGGCTGAGGAGACGTCGTGCCGTGAAGCGATCGCCATTGTGCTGAGTATGAACAGGAAAGAACCTGAGGGTGACTACGCACTCTTTTTGACGGCACCCGAAGGCGAAGCACAGATTCCATCTGAGGTATGAGTCTTGGTATAGTATGCTTTTAAAATTTTGGAAACTAAATATCGGACTTGATTATTCCTTGGATTTTCGCGAAAAATTTGTGCGTGGGCGCATTCTGACATGTGTACGAATAGAGCGAATATTCTTCCTGTCTGTTAAAAACTTCCTGAACAAGCAGTAGCTTTTGAGCTTGAGCAGCATCAATTATGAAATTCCATCTGAATCGAATTCTGAGCAGAAAATACTGGACTTATAAAAAACTTATTGGATTTCACCAAAATTAGCTAATTTTTACAACTTTTCAGGTCTCGTTGGTGTCAATTGCGGTGATGTGTCAGCCCTATCACAAAATCGTTATACGACAAGTGGATTCGCTGTAGTGATGATTGAAACCTTGAGTAACGATGCTGATTGTTACTAGTACTTCAAAATTGGCAACACGCCAAGATTTCTATGACCTCTGAAGTCATTTTTCTAAAACTCGCTACGTTCTTTGGCTTGGCTGGTCTCCCTCTAATTGGTGTAATTACGGTTCCATACGGTGTGTTTAGCCACGCCCCTATTTTCCCAATAATGAAAATCGTGCGCATGTTTTTAAGGCCGATTTCCAGATCACCTATAGCTGTAACCATGGTAGCCTTGTTGTTAGGGCATCCAGAATATCGAGAAAATGAAAAAAATTACTTTTTTAACTCGAATCATATAAATTATATCAGTTTCTCTTAGATTTCTGTGATTATTATGTGTAAATACGATCAATAAATATTACAAACTTCCATTTCTTTTTGTACTGTGCAGGTTGAACCAAAATACTGTTGTGGTGATTGCGATGGTAGGAACTTTACAGGCACTACACCCTGAAACTATCAAGAAGTGTTTATTCTTTGTTTGTCAGCAATTTTCGAATCTCCAGGTGGAAAGAGTCCACCCACGAGTCTTGAAAAAAGAATATTTTCTGTAACAGACTGAGCAGATTGTTTTTTTACTCTTGTATGCTTGACTACACCTGCAGAATACGGCATGGCAATGTCTCAGTCGGTAGCAGCTCGGGAGCAATTGAGCCTAGTTTACTGGTACAAAGGCAAAACCAAGCCTCACACTTGGCGTTTGATCGACAACTGATCAAACGGTATGGGCTGGGAGCCCTTCGACCACCCATTTACTCGACCATCTTGAGTTCTCGTGGAGAACTTTTCAACCAAGGGGAAAATTCTGTGATGATGAATGACTTCGAAAATTGGCTTGACTGGTTGGTTCTAGTCGTAGAATGATGAGTTCCATTAATGTTGTATCAATTTGAAGCTAAGAAACTGGCAGAAATGTGTCGATCCTGATGATGATGATTGATTAGGGTTGTAGTACGGTTTTGGTTCGTTCCTTACAATAAACTTGACACGGCCGTGACACTGTGACAACTTTTTGTCGCACCCATCGAGTTTACAGTTTGCTTCTTACGTTTCCTCTTCTTGCTCTTTTCATCCCCATCTACTTCTTCGGAGGAATGTCTTTCACCTTCCCCAGTGCTGAAACCTGGTGCTGAACGGCTTCTTCAAGGCTTGGCTCTCATTTCAGTGGTCTCAGAGATGTCGTATCATAGTTATAATATGATGATTAATCTATTAGCTAGTGTATATAGTACAGTAACGGTTAATGGATGTACCAGATCGCTACAGCCATTTCGAGCGGAGAAAAAAACTCGCAAGTCTGCACAGTGGGTCGGAAAATGGGTAGAATACATCTCTAACTTTCACTAGCCGATTCAAGGACTTCCTCGAGGATTTGCTGTGTAATTACAGAGGTTTTTCCGAAATACGGCAACATAATCGACAGTTCTTAGAGGGCTTATACCGCACTCTGTAAGCCTCATCAACCAAGGAACAGGTCTACTTAGCAGCGATTCCTTCAGTTCAAGTTACTAATCGCCTTGCTGCCTTATTAAGACGGTCGCGTTTGACGTCGAAGAGAAAACCGTAGGCCAAATAAGGAAGTATGGGACCATGCACCGGGCCATCCTTCTAACCACTAGGCTAAAATAGCAATCAGTCATTTCTGACTGAGATAGAAGTTGCGCACCATTCTATTTCGGCCGAAGATTCTTTCCTTATGAATAGATTAATTACTCACTCTAGTGGTTAACTGAGTAACCGTCAGATTCAAATTCATTCAACTGCTCTTGAAGGTAGGCGATGCGAGCAATTGTAATACATGAGACCTTGAATTTGAAGCTATTCAAGCCGATAATGTGACGACAGGTGAACGTCATTATCCTAATAACAGCTCACTGACGTCCTGAAACTGAAATTCTTTTTTCTTTAGGGTTCTGGGGACATAAGCATCAGCTTGTTTCAGAGACATCTGCTTGCTCCACAGATGCCATTCCCACATCCCATTCCATTCGGAGTGTTCGGGGAAGAGTAGTTCTCTTTTATAACTCTTATTCAACAATTTACACAAGCTTTTCGTATACGGATGCAAAATCATAATACAAGTAACAGAAACAACATCAGTACAATAATAATGGTACTCAAAGGCACACTTCGCGATAAAAATGATTCCTGGGGTTTCTGTTTGAGATGGACCTCTGACCCAGCACAAGAGACTGTCAGTTGGGAAAATGCATAGGACATAGCAAGGGCTCCAAAGCTGGCTTAGCCGAGGTACAAGCTATAGGGGATGAGTTCTCAGGTGTTAGCTGTAAAGGTTATAGCACTCGAACACGGACGAACACATTGCACAAAAGCAGCTTACTGTAGCTGTACTGTAGCCTTTGAAGCCTACTTACTTACTGCAACTTTTTCCATCACATTCTCCTTCAACCCCTGATTTACTACTTTTTGAAGCATTATGTTTTTTCTATCTGTTACATTGTTCTTCTAGAATTAGATACCCCGGAAATTGTCGTAAACCGTGCCTTTGACATTAAAGTCCTCGCAGTAAGTAATGGCTGATTTTTTGAGCTGGATAACCTTCTGATTGATGTCTGTTCGATATGCAATGCCCTTCCATAGAAGGCGGTACTACCATGATTTCATAGATGACGTCCATCTCATAGTAATAACGCCTCCTACAAAACTGAAGTTTTGACTCGTCCCACATACTTGAACCCTGGAGGCCATGCCAGCTGTCTTCCGCCGAGTACATGGAGGTGAAGATGCAAAACACTTTGACAAGCATCGCGGCCATTGTTCAGTACAATACGATAGCCATCCTTGAGTCGTAGGTCACGAGCAATCTTAACTTTGCTGAATTCATGAAGATTTTACCAAGAGCTCTCCAAAAAGACGTGTGAACACAAGAGGGCTTAGAAGGACATACCTTAGCAGCTGTTAGCATAAGTTTCCCAAAGAGGAGTTGGTCCTAAAAAATGCATTGGTAACTGGTTGTTAACGTAACTGTGTACATTTTACTTTTTCGTGGAGGCGGAAGTAGTGTTGTGACAAATGGCACACTCTCTGACACACATGGTTGCGGGGTCGAATCCTGGGGCGGGATTCGCCTCGGCCAACCCTTTCACTCCTACGGGGTCGATTAATTGGTACCAGACTTGTCTGGGACGATAAAAGCACTGACATGTACATGGGCCGGCCAATTCAGGTCATTGTATAGTCCACATACGCATTCAATACGCCATCACGATTCTGAAGGAAAATCGAGTGCATGGACGCGTTCTTCTGACGGGATTGGTTAACGCCTCAATACTTTAACCCTTAGACTTTGAAGAGTAAAAAATATACCGGCCTAACAAGGAGGCTGACGACCTGCGTCAGCGTCCTTATTAAGGCGGTAGGTTTTTTCGCCCTGACACCGTCTCCGGAATTTTCGGAACTGATAATCATGGAATGCTANTCTATTCTTTGAGCCGTAGAAATAATAATGGTAATATAACTGTTCATCATAATATCTATTCAACCTAAATCCTAGCATGACTGACTAATTTTTCAAAGGAATCAAGACCAGTATATCAGAAGGGCGTTACCATGCTCGCTAAAGCAGTGTCGGACTTTTTAGGGGCTGGTGAAATAGACTGTACAAAAAGTATCTACCTGGTCCTCAGCTTCTTGCAGCATTGGGATTCGTTTTTTCGGTATAACCAGAAAATGCACCGGAGCCTGTGGACTGATATCATTAAATGCCATAACCTGAAAGAAAAATTATCGATTTACTCACGGTTTTGGCTCTACTTTCCAGTTATTTCCGCAAGAGGCTATCTTCACCCAATCCATTTATTTAAAGAAGGCGTGGATCATTAAGAAAACTGAGTAGTCATCTCCGAAGGTCAAGACTTTGCATTCTAGTCGAGGAGAGTGAGACTACCAAAATCTCTAGGGCAGAACAGTTCAACCCTACAAGTTCAATAACATTGACTTCTGCATAATCTGGTGATCACAGGTTAATCTGAAGGCTATAGCGCAATAAACACGAGCCAGTACGAGTCTCGAAAGAGTTTATTGACGTAGCACATTCTAGAGAGAAATCCTCACAATAGCTACGGCTTGAGTGTGCAATCAATAAAATGTACCTCTTCATCTTCATACAGGATTTTCGCCGGTATCTCTCTTCGAATGATTCTTCCGAAGACAGTGTCTTCTTCACGTACGGCGCTACTAGCTCTTTCTATTTCCGACATGTCCTCAATATGGGAGCGGTGGCGTCTGTGATTTCCACAACCTAAACAGCTACACATCTTTCCTCGTTTTACTTTTCGATAACTTTGTTCCGAAGGAGTAGAACTGCAGTGAGTGAGAGGAGAACCACAGGAGTGACTAATCGCTTCCACCGATAAAAATGAAAAAATGAATAGGTAGCTGATCCACTAGCCAATGCTCAACTTTGAATCGGTGCATCTTTAGATAGATTGAAATCGAAAAACGAAATGTTCTGCTGCATAGCTATTCTGTCCGACATTGCGTTGATGCAACTTAAAAAAACGGCTTGCATCATACATATTTCCCGTCAATATTTTTTGACCAAAGTGACATTTGGAACTTACGAACGGCGTAGCACGCGGCAAGACAACTAGCTAACTAGGAATTGCCGCGCGCGGTGAGCGAACTGGGACTCTTATTCAACTTTTTAGGCAACGATTTTTGACACTATACGTTTGAGCATGGAACGAAAGGAACCACTTAATGCCCCAACATTATGACGAACGTGCCTTCATGGTACTATAGTTCCCTTTATTGATCATTTGGTCATTCTGGTCATTTGAACTGAGCTTACTTAGATTTCGTGATTTCCTCGAACAATTGAGGTATGCCTGCTTCAAGGATATGCCATGCACGAATCACATCTATGATAGAAGTACACATAGAATAGTAACCTCAAACTCTATAACGATAAATTCCGTATGAGAATGAAACCACAAAGAGATGAGTCGTTCTGACAAGAACGGAGAGTGATTCATTCTCTTATCACATCAATGCTGCGAAAGATCAATGATTACTAGCCTTCTTCGTTCACATAATACTAAGAGATAAGCAAACATTTATACCGGTACATCAAGCAATAGTGTCATTAAATAAATTCAAGGAAATAATATATTAGTCGAAGAACAGCTACTAATAAGCCGAAAAAATCAAGATGTGTTCTTATCCTGGAGGCCATCCAAGCTGGCGCCCACCGAGAACGTGAAGGTGCAGATGGAACACACTTTGACAGCCATCAGGCCCGTTATTAACAACAACTCTGTAACCTTTTTCAAGTCCTAGGTCGCGAGCAACCTAAAAGTGATTTTTCAGGTTTGTAAACAAGAACTAATAATTATAGGGGTAGAAAGGGTAACTTTGAGAAATCATCGGCTGGGGCCACTAACGCAAAGAACGGTGATAAAAAAAGAAGTACCTTAGCGGCGGTCAGCATGAGCTTTCCCAGAAGAGCCTGGTCCTGAAATAGGGTGATCGTCTACAATATCAAATTAATTTTAGTCGGTAAATCAACGCAAAAACAATACTAGATCTCAAGCTTCAATTCCTTCGCGATATTCCAATTTAACGATGCATCGATCATGAAAGCGGATCTGCTTCTATCGAAAAAGCAGGAGAACAAAAGATTACCGAATCTTCGGCCTCTTGCAGCATTGCGATCCGTTTCTTCGGTATCACGAGGAAATGCACAGGAGCCTGGGGACTGACATCATGAAATGCTAGAACCTAAAAAAGAAGAGAAATAATTTTGTTCTGTACATCTAGGAGTTGAGAGAACACGACAAAATGGTGGATTACTGAATACTTTTCCCAGTACAAGTAGTATAAAACAACAAATTTGTAGTCGAGTAAAAACGCTGCCTCGACTAAATCGTTACTTCATTAACTATGGATTGCTCTTTCAGAGCACTAAAATAAACCACTTTAAATGATTATGAAAGAGATAAAGAAGGTGCACCCATGAAACATGGCCATTATTCCCTTACAAACCCAGAATCACCTACATCATCATCCTCATATATGATTTTCGCTGGTATCTCCTTTCGGATAATCTTTCCAAAGATGGTGTCATTTTCACGAACAGCCGTCTGCGCCTTCTCGACTTCCGACATCTTTGGGCGGACCAAGCTGGGTAAGGCACAACTTGATAGTACTCCTAACCTGAATAGGCACGGTAGCAATGTGAACACTTTTCAAGTCTAATACTAACGATTTTTGCATGAAAAGCACTGCCACGTTTGTATAAGTTCGCTGCCACAAAACAAAAACAAAATTATAGATGCGAAAGACAAACAAGGGAGCTGGGCGCATTCACAGATCTTCGTTTTAACGTAGATTACTGCAGAGACCAAGTAGGCGGGTCATAGTTTGTGCGTTCCGACGCACAATTCTACGTCAGAGCGCAGGAACTATGAACCCGCCTACTCGATATCTGTAGTAATACAGCCATGAGGTCCAAATAGAAGGCCTAATGTAAGTGCACCACAGCCTGGTGGCAATAAGATCCATCACCTCCAGTTTTCCTCCAAAGTCCTTTTTTGACGTAGCTACATGTAACGGATTTAGAGTTGTAATTCCAAACAGAGTTATAAAATGAAATAGGATATGCTGTCTGTGAAACTCTGTGTCCATTGTATTTTATTCCACCCCAAGTTCCCTTTAAGATTCGGGTTCCCGTCCTGATTTGTAGCAAAATCAATGCACGAAACATCCTAAAGTAAGAATTCAGAAAGACCACACAAGACCTCTGTTACTATGAACGATTGTGACCCAGGGTTGACCAACCTCTCTGAAAAGAAGTGGCTTCGAAAATTATCTAGAGCTAAGAAAATGGAAAATGCTCTAGCTATGTATAAGGATTAAACCAAAATACGAAAACGCACGTGGCAGCAAACGAAATCCCCCACCTAAATGAGGGGAATGTAGAGCCGGGAAGACGTGAGCATGTGGATCCAAGTAAAATTCGTGGGAATAGACGGATAATCATTTGTCCATA
>UZAF01016712.1:35326-46908 GCA_900617895.1 Haemonchus placei
GAAGTCAGGAATTTGTTCAGCTGAGTGGTTTATTTTTTCGGACCGGGTTGGATAAGAGTGAACTACTACAATGGGTCTGGGGGGCGGATAATCTTTGACTGCTGTCAGACTGAATATTGACTTTATGGGTACATTCAGTGAAAGTTTTTTGGGGCCTGCTCAAACAGCAGTCAATTAGGACCCAGTATAGAGTTCCCGTTTCTGGTGCCCGTGTTAGTGAGATATATTCCAAAAGGGAACTTGTTTCTATTGAAAACATTACGGTAGATGGAAAATTGAATCAGGGATTGTCTCTGCAGTTTGACTCTTTTTGCTCTTTGGAGGTGATCGTGGCCAATTTTGCGCGGCCGAGTTTTCTCGGGTCTGAATCGTTTCAAGATAGAGGCCTCATAAAATGGAGCTTATTCACCTTCATTTCACGTCCTCTTGATGGTTCAATGTTTTCCCGATGACTCGTCCCCTTTCGTTCGTCCTCCATTTTCTCGTCCTCCATCCATTGATTTCAGTCTTTCGTCTGTTATCCCGTCTTTCCGACTGCATACTGTCTGTGCACATCTGGGCAGACGAGCCCAGCAAAACCATGTGAAACCCGTTTGACTCGTTTGTTTGGGACATTTCTTTGCCCTGGAGCAGGCCTTTGATCGTTTCAATTGATACATGTATGCGTATTGATGCAATATGCAATTATAGTCGATGATATTTGATGATATTGCCGCCGGACACGTTGCCCTTTTTCCCATTTCAATTCATAGTGTTTTCCGGTTACCAGTTAAACCAAACGAAACGGATATATGCAAAACAATACTTGAATCGATTTCCATGAGCACCTGCATCCATCTCATCCCCCCCCCCCCCTAATTTATTATACGTTCCACCATGCAACATGTGCTAGTTAGCCGTTCCTTTCGGTGCGTTCTCCAGTCTGACTCAGACCCATCGGGCACCGACACCCACCTGTTGTTCAGCCGGAGTGAGGTGCTCACTCGAGGTTAACTTGGCTCTTATGGGCGGGTATGGGTGCAATGGTGAAGATATATATTGATTACTATCCTCCTTTACTTGTTTTACGCTTCCTTTTTACCGACACGCTCGACCCTGGCTCAGCGACCGTACTGTCGTCTACTTTCTCTTTTACTTGTCAGTAGATTCGATCTCGTTCAGGAAAAACTCTCCTGCGTTGAGTTTCAAGGTAATAGGCGGGAGAACTGTCTGAGAAGGCCGATCAATACGCATCTGATCTATTTTCTTTCGAGTTTTGTGTGTAGATATTGATCTCTTGAGGGTATTTCATGGGTACGACAAAATTCATAACCGCCACTACACCACACTGCGAAACCTGAGCCGTCCTCTCTCATTCATCCATTAATCGTCGTTTTTTTTTNNTTTTTTTTTCTCGTTTTTCCATGTCGTTTGCAGGAAGTTCATTCGTTTTTACAAGTTACGTTTTACATTGTTTTACTGTCCAGTTTTACTGTGTAAGCTAAATTGTACTGTCATGAATTACTCGTTACAGGATACGCGAGAAATGGCCAGCGATGTTATAAATCCGCTGTCCAAAAGTGAGTTTATTTCTTCTTGAATGGGGCAGATGCCCAGCACTGCTGGTAACTTTAGATTCCTGAAATATTTCTATCCCTTTTTATAGTTTTTCTTTATACAAAAATGCTGTAGACCGTTTTTTATGAGGCAGTAACAGTTGTGAGCGTAAAAACTGCAGGCAGAAAACCTGAACCCGCTTACTTGCTGGGGTACTTTTCGAGAAATTGCAGAAGTTCCAATGATGAAAAAAATGCAAAGTTGTGTTGAAAAGTTTCTCAGTGGATTAAAAAATTAGTCCCGATCAATAATTGTTTATTACTAATTTAAATATAAACAGCTTCTTCACGAATATACTCGAAAATCGCGATTTTGTTCATTTTGGTTTTTAAAGTACTCGAATCTGAGGTTACCTACTGGAGTGGATTTTTTTGTCGTGAACTTTCCTGCTCCTCAAAAATTTCTTTCTCTAACTCAAACTTACTTTGTAACTGGTAAGAGTGAAATCTATCCTGTGCATGAATTCTTTCCAGTGATAACGTTTTATTTATACTTAACATTTGTGTGATTGATGATTGTTGTGAACTTTTGTAATCAGCTGTACTCACCACCCGTGTCACAGTAGTGATCAAGTTACAGTACTCCTTGATGATTGGTAATACAAATATTGTGTAATCACATTGAAAATAGCATTGTTTTTATTACCACACACGTGATCAAGTTGACCTTAAACAACTGGTTTGAGATAGTGATTTTTGTATAGCAATAACTATGCTAGACTATAATTTGTAGCTAACCTAATCTCTGCTAATACTAGAAGATATAGCTAGATACCTATTAATAAATCTGTTACATCCCTTTGACTCAGTTTCTGTTTTACAGCATGGGTCCGGCTTCAAATTGAACCAGTCGAGGTAGCGACCGATGAGACAGGCATTGTGTTTTCATCGGTGCAGTCAGTCGTTCCAGGAGCACACGGCTTGTACTATCGCGAAAATGGTCAACGCCGACCACTCGAGTAAGTTTTCAAAAATTGGTATTGGTAGTGTTCATTTGGTAGTGTTCAAATTCGTTGTCAACGCGAACTGTGCGCAAGGGGTGCACTATGTCATGGGCGGAGTTACCTTGGTTGACAATTGTCCCGGACTCGCGAGAGGGTTCTCCTTTTTTTGGAGCGCGGCAAAATGATGGCAAAAAATCGCTAATGGAAAAATCTTCTTCCATGATTCATCATGAGCGATACTTTTTAATTTATCTGAACTTCACTTAATATTTTAACCTTTACAGCTATGACACGACCACAGGTAGAATACTGGCACCACCTACTGGTTGGAATGCTCAGAATATCTACATTCATCTTGGTTGGTTTCAGTAATAATTTTATAAATTAATTTATTTTCCCTTTGAACAATCCAATTTCATGAGCCAGGACGTAGGGGTGATCCTTGTCGTCGTCGTCGTCGTCGTTCTCCTTGCAACCCGCCATCGCAATCTTCTTTATACGATTTCTCCTTGCAACCCGCCATCGCAATCTTCTTTATACGATCCGAAATAGTTGTCCTTGAGACGGAATGGGCTCTGTCGCCAATGCCT
Organism: Haemonchus placei; assembly: GCA_900617895.1. Taxonomy (NCBI): domain Eukaryota; kingdom Metazoa; phylum Nematoda; class Chromadorea; order Rhabditida; family Trichostrongylidae; genus Haemonchus; species Haemonchus placei. Next base: position 38,456 of record UZAF01016712.1, read on the forward strand.
GCTGCGTTAAAGTTTTTTGCTACAAATTGCTGCGGAGAGTTCCCAAACAAATCAGTTTGTCCCATAAGGGAGGTTGTTATACCCAATTCCCAGTTTGCGTTTTAATTTCTGTCCACTTTCGTGGGGGTCCGGGAGGTGGAGGTTGTTTCTCAGCTGATAACAACGCACTACTACAACAGCCCTGTTACTTATCATTGATACACGGCCGACAAATGTCTCTGTAAATACGCGAGAGAGACGCATGACCACACCCGTTGTTTTCAGAGTAATCACATCGTTCACACTTCATTAAAGTCCTAGCTTATGCACTATGAAAATGATGGGGTGAATTCTTCAGCGTTTTTCAATTCCTCGCTTCAATGCGTTTCAGTTTATTCGGGTTGCAATGATATATAAAGAAGTATTTGGGGGCTGACAGTTACTTACTTGTATGGCCTAGTCTGTTAAACTACTCAAGTGTTAGTAGGCTAAGGTACATCGAAGATTTGATCCTGTGTCAGGCGTGTAATAGCGGCGCCACACGCCTCTGCTCAACCTTCCCCTATTGATTTAATTAGTGACAATATTTCAGTGAACTAGGCTCACATTTAGAGTTTTAAATAAGGCCCTCGATGTCTCAAGGGATGAGAATCACACTTTCAGAGCATTTTTGAGAACCTCAAAATTACCCAGTAGCGCTTCTAGGGATGGTAGTTCCACCTCTTGATGCCAGTTCCGCCCTCAGGTGTTGGATAATCTCTAATCGNATGAAAGCTCAAATTGAAGTCCCAGGCCTGTGCTTGGGTAATTCAACCGATGCCCTCCCAAAATTGGAAGAACGCCTGGCTTAGCCGCTCCAGGTCGCCAGGTCGCTCTGTTGCCTTTCACTCGATACCGCTAAACTATTCACCATTGTATATTGGAATTCAGTGAGCTTTTTCTCATCCCTGATGATAAATGATTCCTACAAATGATGGGCAAATGGCGATGATCAACAAATCACATTCATCGGCAAAGGCGATGAGCGTTTCGTTGCGATTCCAGTTTTACCCGGCCATCGTCGTAAATTTCTCGTCGTATCGTAGTGTTTAAAAACGGCGTCGTTGCAATCCATGACTGGATGCTTAAGTATCAGTCAACAAGAAAAAAAAGTAAAGAAACTGTAATGGGGAACGTGGCGTGGCAACCGTGATGGGAATTCGTGTAAGGAGCCTTTGGCTTAAGAAGAGCGAGGGTTTCCTGGGCTATATGAGGCGCGTTCCCAGCTCAAGTACTGCCTCGACCTCAAATTTTACATTTTGAGCATATAGAACAGACGTACCCAGGGGCGTTTCAATTTTTTTTCTTAACGAAAAGATTCACGAGTGAGTACTGCACGTCATAGTGTGCTCCGGAAATCGGAACTCGGAATCCGGAAAACTTCGACACTACAAAGTATGGACATATTGATTGAGCTACGTCGATAGACATTGGCTCAGGAGGTGTAACCCCTCGTTCCGTCCCAATACATCCGTTGACCCCATATGTCTAATTAGGGCCAAGGAGATTTTCATAGTCAGACATTATGCAGCCCATTTGCCGTTTCGGTAGAAAAAATAGGGTCAAGTCTATGTTGTGGAATCCGCGGCAAGGGTAGAGGTCGCATTTGGGGACGGAGTGGATGGGTTGTACTGGGTAGTTATCGAGTGAACTTGATGGGAATTGATGTTGCAGCAACTCTCTCCACCTTTTTCTCCCTCCCCTTCCACCAATCGGCACTTGGTGAAGGATCTAGGTTGTGTTTTGGTGAGAAAAATGGTCATTACTCCAACACGGATCATGAGGACCACCGAAATTTTACTCCTAAATGCCTAAAATGAAGCGTACTGTGGGTAAGCGTCTAGTGAGTCCATTTGGAGTGGGACACGCACTCGAAACCTTTCCAGGATGACGCTAGCTGTTGCGAACTTGCAGAATNGTACTGTGGGTAAGCGTCTAGTGAGTCCATTTGGAGTGGGACACGCACTCAAAACCTTTCCAGGATGACGCTAGCTGTTGCGAACTTGCAGAATCTAGTCTCTGTGCAAATCAGGCTCTATTCTAGGAGAAGGGCCTGGTTTCAGTCAGTCGGCCCGAGAGAGATCAAATATTTTATTTATTGGCCCGTAAGGATTGTGTTGTAGCGACGTTTTTTGCTACTGCCCTACATACCTTTTTATAGCTAACAAGCGAGCATTTGACCTACTTCGTCGACATTATTATGAATTACGTTTTTCTCACTGTGCTCTGGATTTACAACCAAAACATTGACCTGATTTTTTTTAAAAGTACAGAGGCTTCCGACATGCCCATTTAGGGTGACGTCCCATAACTGTAAGTGCGATGACAACCTTACTGTTCTGAGTGGGCAATTGGGTTAACTCGAACGTCAGGATATGATTTCCTGGAAAAAAATGTTGGGGAACAAGAAACATAAACACTTCAAAGACAAAGTGAACGGATCAAGTCAACATTTTCGATATGCGCCATGTACATGTATACGAATCTAGATTTGTGAAGGCAATCGTGGGGACTTTCTATACGCATCTCTTGAGACCTATTCAGTATTTACCATTACATTTTACCATTACATTTTACCTTTTTTCTTCTCCCGGGCTTATCATCATACGACCCATTCCAGATGGGTGAGAAGCTTGACTGGTTCGAACTGATGCTACTACGCTTTTTTGCTTTTGTTCTCCTGGCTATTACCTTGATAAAGACCCGTACTTTTCTTCCCAACCTTGTTGTTGTATCAAAATTCCTACAGATACATCACACCCGCCAGTGAAATCAATCAGACTACGTTAATCCTTGGGTACCCGACAGATGCAGTCACAACACGCAGTGTACCTACATATCACCGAACCCGGAGGAATGGAACGCTTGGTTGACCCAGGCCAGCATGGATCCCGGATCGGCCAGGCGGGCATCGACCCCGGATTCGAACGCTGAACCATGCGTGTGTGATAGTGCGCCGCTTGCCACTAATCCATCTTTCCATAAATATAGTCAATACAGCTAATATGAGTGCATAATTTTCATCATCTTCATCCTTCTTCCTCGGTATTTTTACTTCAGAGGACTACCTTTAGAAATTGCAAATCTTCTGCGACCTCAAATCAAACAGTAAATGAGTTCTTTAGGCCAATTTCATTTTTACTGAAGAAACTCATGAAAATTTCAATCTTACAGTCTTAATGAATGAAATAACTTTTTATTATTGATTTGAAAGCTTTACACTGAATATTTTTAGCTCATGGTAGCAAACACGGGTCTCATTATGCAGACTACACAAAAGCCTCACAGCAATTCGAAAAGAACGTCTCCGCTGTTCAGAAGCTGATCGGTATGTTTCTTTTTGTTAGTAGTTACTGATAAACAATGGCGATACCAGTTTGGATGAGTTGCGCTTGCAAGTTTACGTGCAACTTGTGCGATGTGAAGAACTGCTCGATCTCAAATTGACGAGTAATGTCCGGTAGTTGTGGCGATGGCAGTTGCCATTCGGTTGCTGACAGCTGCCACGAAAAAAATCACGAAGATTTATGTTGTTTTGTCATATAACTACGTAAATACTTGACAACTTTAAAACAAGTTCAAATTTACTATCCGGGGATCAGCTAGTGAGGGGGTTGTAATCGTCAATTTGGGGGCGGGACAGGCGAGATTTAGGTTAAGATAGTGATTTTAAAATACTAAATTCGTGGCACCCTGTAACGGGGACCTTTTTCGCTGTGCAGGACCCGACTTCCAACTTCCTTAACCGGACTTCTCCTGACTGGACCCTACTTCTTGTAACGAAATTTGAGTATCTATTACCAGTGCTTCATGGAACCAAAGGTTTTTTAGCTTAGTGCATTTTGTGGTTATTGATCGATGATCGGTGAAGCGAACGATACTAAGCGGCTTAAATGATAAGCAGTTTCCAGAGACAATCTGTAGACCGGTGGAAAACGTAGGCGTTGATTACGAACTCAAAGGGGCGGATTAATTCATTACTGCTGTATCACGTGAAAACAAGTACAGATTCAAGTGACTCAGTGAAAACCATTGGTATTTGTTGATAAACAGTTCTAGACGCTCTGATTTGATTGATAATATAATCTTAAATGTTTTTCGGAGCTTAGCGCAAGATTGATGTTGCGAAGAAAGCTGAATAGCTTCACTGATAAACAGTTCTGGAAGTTTCTGCGTAAGACCTACTTATTGATCGAGAGTGCGCACTGGAGACTTCAACGAGTATAGTACGCTGTAACAGAATTACTTGTCATTTATGAGCTAAGACGTGGGGTCTCAAAGAGAAACGTTGAAATTCCCGCGCGACTAGAGAGCGCGCGAATGTAGGCAGCTTGCACGTTTATTGATTGACGCGCTCGAGCGAAAGCAATGTTTTCGCAAAAATTACGTTTTTTCGACAGTAAATTTTCCTCGGATACTCTCATTCCTTCGCTATTTTCATCGGAAATTTCAACTGGGCTTGCTTTTCGAGTTTTTCCATTCCAGAATAAAAGCTACATGGATAGGTAGGAGATAAAAACTGTAGAGTAATGCGGATTTTTGGAAAACTTTTGTTCCATTTATGTTTAAAAGAGGTAGAACAGAAGTTTTGTAATGGCTGTGATGGAGTTTCATGGATGATTGTATAAATAAGATATTTAGCTGCCGCTGGCCTTACATACGGCTTTGGCAAAACACCAAAAGCTGAGAAAACAACTCGTACCAGCTCACGAAGCCGAGGTGTTAAAAGTGGGTTCGAAGCCCAGCCAGAAAATGTGCACATCAGCGATGAGGTAATAATCGAGGTACATCATTACATTATTTGTTTACTATTTACGCTTCTTTTGTTGGTTAAACCATATAATGCATTTAACATAGAGAAAATAATTGAAATTATTTCGAATCTGTTGAACTGATTCGACTAGGAGTTAGGCGGCGATACTTATTCTTGGGCCGGGGCTCCTTGCTATTCTGAGTTGATCCTGCTCTCTTGCGTTTTACGTCCTCGCTTCCGCGACCCCAGAAAGTAAATGGAACTGAAATTTAATGTTGATATCCGATCTTTTGTTTTCTGACGCATTACGTAGAGCCACGGGAGTCCGACTCACTCAATTGGAATGAAGTTTGGCTGGAAGGAGAAAGTACCAACTTGTTTATGGGCTGACTCTAGCAATTAATCGTACCATTCAAGTACACATTCATATGCCTTTACGATTCTGAATGGAATTTATTGCGTGGCTCATCCGGGACAAAAACCAGTAAATGCTAGCGTTTCATCTTTTCGATCTCTGTCTGTTTGACGGCTGGAAATTATACTGCCACTGAGCAAAAACGTTTGAAAATGGTGGGGAATCGGATGGTGTGTGTAGGTGACGGCCTGATCGTGAGAGAACTTCAAGATCTCGGTGTTTTTTTCGCTTTTTCCTGGCGAACAGACCTTGACAAGCAATTGCGCCGAGAGATTTTTACCTCATCGCCACCTCAAAATAGCCCCTTGTCTCGTCCTCAGTGTTCGCTGCAAATTTTCCTCAACCTTGCTCCGTGAATTACCCTCCAATTTATCTACCCTTCTGCTGTGTCACGATTTTCAAAAGAGACTGGGTTCAAATGACAAAGGATAAGGCCTTTTGGCACTAATCAACCCCGTATGAGGGATGCGCCCCGCATTCGGCTTCCATTCAGAATTGTAATGGGTATTGAATGTGTGTGTGGCCTATACAATGACTTGCGGTGACCAGCCGATGGACAATTTGGTGCCTTTATACTCCCAGATGAGTCTGCTATCAAAGAACCCAGAGGGATGGGGGCTTAGTTGGCCTAGGCGAATATCGACCCGAGATTCGAACCCGTGACCATGTTTTAGTGTGGTGTACGACACTTACCACTGCACTACCTTCGCTCTTGAACAGGTTTAGGCTTGGTTAATACCGTTTTCTTCAGATTTTTACCATATCATTTAGTGTGCCGCGACGTAACCCGTCCCTATGAGAGGGTATTAGCGATTTCAGGTACTTCAGGGTTCAGCCTACTCTCCAACATCCAATGGATCACTACAATTTACATGCCCTTCTCGCTTTACGATTGAGTAGTCCCGGGTAGTGAGAAGTAAAACAACTGCAAAAAATATTTACTCATCGTCTAAGTGCTGTCGTTACGATGCTCAAGTGCATTCCAGAGCGATAATAACACCGTGAATCAACTCGTTGAAGAGAAGAACAGGGAAATCGAGAAGTTGTTGGATGCCAACGAGGAACTAAAATTACGGTAAGTCGTTCACGTAATCTTTTTCTTACAGTAACAGAGGTGGATGACGTCTTTACATCTTTACTTTCTGAGTATACTGGAAACAATTCGATGTAGTAACGCATAGAAAGGATTATTGATTAGCTTTGAATCTAAGCTTTTATGGCGAGCCTACCAAATCCTTCTCCATCTTTTCTCCAGTTACAAACTTACTAATAGTCACACTTGGTTACACGTGTTACTCCACTCCTGGTTTACTTGTCGATTTTTACTGGTAGGCTGGCTAGTTGAACAATTCGGAGATGATAAGAATACCGACTTTCACATCCGCTAGCCCTTTCCATCATAATTTTGAGTAGAAGTCGTGTTCATGGCTTACATGGGGAAAATGTTGGGTTGTGCTAGGCTATTTACTGTTTTCTGTCTTGTTTCTATGGGATAACAAGTCATATTACTCCATGTGTGCGGAGGTGGTGGATTGGCAGGTGGCGGTGCACTATGTAGTACATTCGCATGGTCAGGGGATCGATATCCCCTCAGAACTTCCAATCATTCCATTACCTCGAATTGGGCCAATTGGTACTAGACTTGTCTGGGAGTATAAAAACACTTGTACATCGGCTGATCGCCGCAAGTTGTTGTATAGACCTCACAAGCATACGAACCGCCACTATGATTCTGAATGGAAGTCGAACGCGGGGCGCATCCCAAAAAGGGTTATATTAATGCCCAGAGATTTTGTCCTTATCACTCCAAGTGACTTATCTTTTTCCGTTCATAGAGAAGCTCTCGTTCAATAGCTGTCAAGATATCTATCTATTTACTAAGCCGTTTCTTATGATTACAGCGTGAAACATCATTTCATCTGCAAGACGCCACTTATCCTTTGGAAAACATAAGTATCAACATAACAAATGGGGTTCAAAAGCTTACAACCCTTCGGATCCATTCACTGGGCATTCAGGCGCTTGTGTCAATCTGTCGTCAGCCTGCTAATATCCCACTGTCTTGTTTTTTTTTTTCGAACTTTTCTTGTAGAATTGATTTATGGATACATTTTCACAAAACAGGAACTGCCTCTGGTCATTACTTTGCTTAGGAACTTTGTCCAATCGTGAAGTTTATCGTTGAAATACCTACTTTATGTAAAAACGTACTGGTACCCAAGATTTTCCTAGTACTGAACCAGACAAAGGGTGTGCGTTGGGTAAGAGTTTTTCGGTGTGGCAAAGGTATGGACCCATTGTCCTATCTTTTTGAAAGTTTCAAAAAAAAAACTGCCTGAAATTTAATTGTCTAGAAGCTCAGCAAAAAATTTTTTTTTATTCTGAAGAATTACCTTTTTGCTGTCCCTTTGTCAATTATCGGGCACGGTTCTGCTCCCATAAGTCTTCCTGCTCGTAGTTCTAATTCACTTACTTTAACCTTAGGTTATCAGCATATAAGGGATGTTCGGAACTTTATACTGGAGTATGATTCAAAGTGATTCAAGGGATTAGATGGTTATTTTTTTTCTGAGTTGTTTGTTGAAGAAAGACTGGTAAACAAAAAAAAAACAAGTCTAAACACAAGCTTTGGATATGAAGTATACGCTTTTCTCCATCCATGCCAATATAGACCTAAATAAAGGGATATCAAAACTTTTGAACAGTCATCTTAGTATTGAAGTGTTCAAGAAGATTCACAAAAGGTTTTAAAGAGGAACGTTTCACTGATAATCTTCAATTTTTTTATGAAATAGTGTCTAATTCGCTCAAAAATGCCCACATTCTTTTCGCAAGGAATTTTAATTACTGTCTGTTTCAATTAAGTGAATGTGAACATTAAACAACCGAATTCTTTGAGAATTGAGAACAACTTCATCTTGGATGCAAATCATTGATGTCATTACATTAATGACTAATAGGTTCAGAATTCCATTCTCACCAACGCAGACATTCATCATAAGAGGGAACTGACTGGTGTGAAAAGCTCTGAAAAACTCTATTGATGCCTTCGTATGCATCTTAACTTTGTCAGTCTTCGGTGAAATATGAGCTGTCTCAGGCTTCCCTCTCTAGTCGGCCTGTTCTATTACGACTTCTAATATTCAGCAGTTGGAGAATGGCTCAATGTTTTCAAAAAAATGTCAACAGACAGGTTCTGCAAGGCCTGCCAACCTGCAGTTTGAAATTTGGAACCTTTCCTTTGCAGAGGGTACCGGATCCGTTCGG
>UZAF01016712.1:56635-67630 GCA_900617895.1 Haemonchus placei
CAAAATACTTAATTCGTCCGTGATCCGCTGATCATTTGGTTTGAATCGAATTTGGAAGTACTTCAAACACTTGTTTCGCGTACTAATTTACTTTAAATAGTGTAATTCTGTGTATGTGTGGTCTGCAGCTTTCCTAACATATCCTCCCACGCCGCTTTGGTGCGAACTGACCGACCTAGAAAAAATGAATGGTCCGAGTGGGATCCAATCTACGCCGAGTCTGGGCCTCTACCACTGTAACTTCTGCTCACCTCAAAAATATTTACATCACCGTATCTCAAAATTACTTCCTAGCACTACGTTGTTGTATACTATGTTGTTTCTATGTACTATGTCACTCTTTGTTCGGGGACTGTCTTCCGTAGCCTTTCCAGACGTGTTCAGCGATGTTCGTATAGTCCTCAGAACTAGTTGCTTAAGCCTATATCGGCGACACTTCCCAGCAGAAACAGCACAACTCACATAGGATACGACTGTTCCTTTTCTTTCTTCGGCTCCGTTCTTACTGACCTGTTGTTATTAATCAGGAATAGGCGAATTCGGTGATTCCTCCTGTCTGACCAAATAGAGTGCATGTCTATTTTGCGATATCGTGTTTCTGTATTCACCCTCCATGAGCTGTGCTAGCTTTTAAAGGGACAGATCCTGGTAATTCTGTGATGTCGAGCTTGAGTGAAATATGGTGAGTGAAGGTATGGTGCAGAACAGTGCAAAAATGTCGAGAAATCGCTAGAATCGGCGGATTTTTTGAAATATAAGACTATGCGTCTCCGTCTGGGTGTCTCCCACATAAACGTACTATTCGTTGGCGTCCCAGCGCTTCATTGTGAATGGCGCAGCCCTAACAAGGCTGTCATAACACGGCCACTTTTGGGTGTGTACGTCGGCCAGGCCGATTTCAGAACTCCTATAACGTTCCGTGGACGTCGTTTTTCGTCCCGAAAATATCCTACGTGCTACGATTGGGGTTCATAGCATGTGGTTAATCCTAGGAAGAGATTCAGGAACCAATTCACAGTGCTTTGTGCTTTCAATGGTTATTCGGCCCATTCCATTGCTTCCATTAGAGAATGTTCACCAATCGTCACACTTTCACCCACTTGTTCTTGTTCCAACAAAGATGGTCGTTAGGAGGCGGTTTAATTTGGGCCTAGACACTTTCGTTTAGTAGTTAGTGTTCCTCTTACAGACATAAAGGACTTCTTGTTTCCTTCACGATATTGCTGTTCTTCATTCGAAATTCTAACTTTGTAACTTGTAAGAACTGTCTCAGAACAAAGAACAAAGAATTCCGGCTTCAGTCTGAACCGTTCTGTGGTGCGGCTACATAAACACCTTCCTCTCAGAGTTTTAGTGGTGTTTGACTATGTGTCTGGCTCACATGGTGACTTCCGGGGACCAACCGAGGAACGAGTAAGTGATTTCGTACTCACAGCAGTGTAGAATCAAGCAGCTGTTCGGAAACGAGTTCGTCCCACAAGTATCAACCTTTCAGAAGGCTGTGATCACTGAACTGGTGAGGTGGTAGCGGCGCTACATGGTACTTCTCTACTTTTGCTCTTAAAACGGGAATTTTCTATAGGAACGAGCTTGAGTTTTTCCTGCTTCTTTGGACCTTGAGGACGTCCGTCCTGACCTTCCAAAACATTTTCTTAGCCTCCTGTACTGTTTCCATGACGTTCCCTTTTTACCTATGGTCATATGTACTTATGTGCCTTCACATTCCGAGGGTTTGAATATTTCCATTTTTCCCCTTTTCTATGAACTGAATTCCTGTCGCTCAAAGCTCAAAGACACAGCTGACGATAATGTTGAGGAGCCCGTTTTTATTCAGAAAGTGGAAGTATAGATTGGGAATAGTTCATCGGTAGTGAAGAAAGCGAGCGAACTCGCCGATTTCGAGAAAAAATATGGCCCCTCAAAAGTAGGGAAAAACGAGGACGGACGAGATTGCCGTGACGGAAGTAACGTGGAAGGGGTATTCGGACGAGTTTTCAGTTATTGCAATTGCAGAAAGAGCTGACTACATCATGCCAGAACTGTACAGAACTGCCTTTCACTGTCGCTGTAGGTCATGGGTTCTCTTCTGATCGGTGCAGCCTCTACAATGCCGGTGTAACTCGTCCGAAGATACACATGGGCCAATCTTTGAGCCTTTATAACTCCCTAACTAGGCAGTTTTTTGACTAATAGTGCCAGATATGGTATACTCGGGAGCCTCAAATTCATCCTGTGGGGGAACCTCAGAAACCATTTTTTTCGTGAACTGTGCCTTTAAGCCGTTGACTGTAGCACTTGTGAAAGCTATAAACCAAGCTCCCGTAGAAGAACCCAAGTCGCTTGTTAAACCGGTTTCTTTCACGTAAGATATCGCCGTCAATGTTGCAACCGATGCTTTCGGTGATCGTAGTCAAACATTCACGAAATCGGATCAGTTAAGGGGCGAACACCCAGCCACCGCCCTCTTAGCTGCTACGGGTGTGTCACTCATTCCCGAACACGACCACAGCAGTCATCTCATCGCGTGTGGCTGGCGATATGCCGGCCCTGACTAACTGCCGACCCGACGGGCTGACAAACCTGTTCTTGGCCTGCATCTTGTTCAATCACCACTACCTTCCTATTGATCATTCCGCCACGACCGTTTCTGAATTTGCATAGTCCATTCATTTCTATACGTCTTGATGTCCCCATCACCTTAATCCACAGCATGACGTCGTTTTTACGTGCCCGCTCACCTCCGCCCCAATCTTACCGTGGAATTCCTCGAGACCTGTTGTTTTTGGGTACGTTACTCGGTGGTGTACTTTACTGTAAAACATGGGATATCACTTCTAGTATTGTTCTTTGAAGTAGGCGTGATGATACCAAAAAAAGGCATTCGACAAATGAAGAACGATGCCGACAGTGCCAATTACTCGTGTGATTTCGCTGAAAAAAAAGTGACACATGGAAATCTGTCATTGATAAGAAACAGCGTTCATGTCGCTCACATGTGACTGAAATCGTCCGAAAAACCATCTGATCCAATGAGAAGGGCCGTATTCGGGATAAAACGGGTGAAGTCGTAGAGTCATGGCGAAGAAATCTCAGGTGGTACGACACCAATCGATCTACTCAACTAGTTTGTCTACCTGATGACTAAGACGCTCCGAAACCGCTGCTTAGTCGCTGAGTCTTCTTCTCGTTTGTTAGTTTTGGGTTACTGTTCTGTCTTTTCATGAGTAACTAACAAAGTAAGAAATAAATGATTCCTTAAAAGCTGAATAAGTGACCCGTTTAGGTCCGACCAATCGACCCGATCGATTGACCTCACGTCCATTTTAGCCGCTACGTGCCCGCTCGCGCGTCTTCAACCTTTTACCTCCTCATGTTCTATTTGTTGAGCCCGGTTTTCGGAAAACCATCGAAGACGTTCTCTATTCGGTTTTTTTTCAATCCGAAAGAAAAAACTCCTTCTTGAGGACTAAAATGTGGACTGGTACATAAGTCGGCGCAGTTTTTTGGAATGTATGCTACTGTAATGACAGAAATTTATCATTTTTTTCAGTCCGTTCATTCACATTTCTCTCTCTCAACGAGGCTTTTTAAAAAAGGCAAGAATAGGACAGACGCTCAAGAGCAAAGCTCAAGGAGGGTTCAGACTTGATAGCGAATGTTCTATTCGCCTGACTTGATCCTTGCTGAGCTCATATAACTTGATCCAAATCTGGAGCAATTTCGGGCTGTTGGAGACTTCTTTTTTCTCTGGAGCATCTTAATTCTGCTGCCGATCATCATTCATTCCCTTATGACTAATTACTTACTTCAATCTTCAATCATTCAAAGCTGTAAGGTTCTATTTGGTCCAAAAGAAATGCTCCAATCCAATTTTTTGAAAAGCTTTTTACCTTTTTTCCCTACATCGGTATTGTTTACCTCTGTTTTATAGAGTGATTTTCATATCAGTTCCCTACGTGTTGTTGTTGTTGTTTTTAAAGATTTTTTTAGCTGTCTAAAACCACATTTCCTCAGAGGGGTTCCTTTCTTCCCTGTGCTTTCTTTTCCTTGGGTTCATCTACACTCGTTTAATTTGACTTTTCTCAAAAAACTCGTAGTCTTTGAACTAACTGATAACCACCCTCCCATGAATGTGATGCAAAACCCAACGCCTGAATATTTCGCGTTGCGTGTTCCGGTTGTTTTGGTTATTTCGCTTTAATTGGACCCCTGTGAGTGCTTGATACGACTGTATCTTCAATTGGTGTCTCATTGCTCAAAATACTCAAAGAAACCAAGGTACAAAGTTCGCTGAGCGACCTGTTAATTGGTGGTTTAGCCTAGATGACTTCCCATTGGTGAGTCATCGGGCCCACCAATCAGCGCTGGTCCAGAACCTGCAGAACATTACACCGTACATCGTTTACTATCTGATTTCAGCATAGCTGTACAAACTCACTACCATAATGACGCTAACAGTATCCATGGAAGACATGGAACTGTTTCCGAAGGATGCATTACTCAACACCAAGCCTCATACAGTGCCCGTTGATGTCAATTGTTTCACACAGGTATTCTATTGATTATTGGGTTATCTTGTCAAATTACTTTATAACCTGGTCTACGATAAACTTGGCAGCTTCTGCAGCCACTACTGGATTTTGCGGAAGGATAGGCATTGAGTACATCTCACAACGAGTTTGAAAGCCAACTGGCCAAGTTGCCTTCCTTTGCGATTTGGACGCATCGGCTTTCAAACTCCTTTTTCTCCAATTATTCCATGGCAGTGTAATTCGTATAACGCGAATGTCGTGCTATCGTTTAATCCCATATTGTCCTATTTTAAGTGTCCAGTCGCTAGTACTTACAATGTAAGCAGTCAAGCTCACCATTAGCCCACGAAACGTCATGTTTCATAGTCCCAGAAAATGAATGAGTTGCTTGGGAAGGTTTTCCAACACTGCAATCTCGGGCCACACAGGTGTAACGGGGTTTCACTCTAGTCGTACAATGTCGTGCAACGTGGCATCTAACCAAAATTCGCAGCGCGTTGCGATAGGACTGAGTATAGTGCCACGCACTAACTGTAAGTCAAGTATCCGCCATTTTAGGTGAAAGAACTAGAGCTTAAGATCAATGCCGAGTTTGAGGATGGTCATCTTTTACAAACGTTATAGAGCAAAGTAAATCTTCTAGTCGGCTCTAGGTGGTCTGCACCAACTAGGAGTTTGTTAGTCTGCGAAGAGTCTTCAGTGGTGTTCAGACGACTGGTAGCCCAACTCCCTTGCTTCTCAATTTCTGAGGTTCAAATCTAGCAAAAGAAATCATAGATTAAATCGGCTGAAGAGGCAACTGATGAGAGACATTTTTGCATGATTTTTAAAGATTCTTAGACCATTTCATGGGTGTATACAAATCGGTTCGCTTACAGATGCAGTCAGCCCTCGACCGTCTATGGTGGTCACGTTTGGTGATTTCAGTACGCGGTTATGTTGTAAACTATGTACAGAATGACGACGAAATTCTATTTCATACCGATGACGCCTTCATATGCATTCATCGATTTCTTGCCGAAGAAATGAGTGACATTAAACTTGCACAACAGGTACGTACGTTCCATGACGATGGTGTATACATTGTATCGTACGAAATCGTTAGATGTACAGGGGCATACGGTAGATTGAATAGCCTGTCAAGCACCCTTAGAAATGGCATTATTCTTGGGCGGAATCAAATAATACTGAGTCATCCTTCCGCTTTTTTCCACATTCTAGCATTTTCGAACGTATTTTGCTCAAATACCAATTACATCCTGTTTTTTCATCCCATTCATTTAACTGCGATAATAAATTTCTCCTTTTCTGGAAAACTCCCAACACCCCTTTTCGAAAAATCGCCTCGCCTTCCTGTTACAGAAATACCTATAAAAATAAATAAAAATGTCGTAGAATAATTAAAGATTGAAAAATCGTACTGTATGGATGAAAATTTTCTCTCAAATGATTCTACATGCCCGACAACTGGTAATTTGTTGGTGCAGGGTCTGGTGATGGTGAAGTATCGGGCACAGACCGGAATCTACCACAATTTTTACTTTTTCTGCCCTCCACAGTGATCAATCTTGTTGTATTAGATCGATTCAGTAATAAAAGGAAGTAGAAGGGCCCAAATTAAATTGGGGTTTTTGGTGAGGGTACAGATTGAAGGACTCGAACTCCCTGAATAATTCGTTGGCGCTTACGAGGTATAAGATGTCTTCCTTCAGCTTCAGGGGACGACTTCATCAGCTCACCGCTCCTGAAATTTCCGTCTGTATAGATCCATTCAATCGTGCTTCCTCTATATTAATTTCCAATCTTGTTGATTAGTGTAGGAGGCTATTATTGTGAGGGAATGTTTTTTGTGCTCCTACAAGTAATAAACGACTATGCTCTTTCATCATTTTAAGTTGGGTAACCTATCCTCGTGGAATTTCACCTGAAAGGAAGACTTTTTTCCTCCCCCCTACTCCCACCCCAACGAAGTAGACCGCGAGATTTTCTTTCGCTTTCCGGATTGCTTTAATTGTTCTATAAAAAAAATTACAATCGGGTCCTCCTTGTGGGATGTTCTAGTGTCTGAGAAGGATAGCGGCTGAAATCAAGAGAACATTGATAGGATGTTCATGATCTATCAGTCGATTGCATTCCCACGCGGCTTGCGCGCCAAATGTCGAGGAATCGATTTCGATATGCTCCCTCCCTGTATTTCTTTAAATATCTCTATTACTTCTCCGTTACTGATGCAATTTATGACTTTTTCGGTCTCTTGCAAAGTTATTACTGCTACTGTAAAGTGACATGATGTGGAACGTGTGTTGTTAAGTAGAAAATACTGTGATTGATGTTGTTGGGGGTGGAATTTGCCTATACGATTTATATGACCTTTTCATTCAATTGAGACCTATCATAAATCATGAACGAATGGTGCAAACATCGCGGCAAGCTTTCAAAAACTCTTGGAAAACATCATTTCCGTTTTCGGCTTGGCCATAACTGAAATGGAAAGATTTATTGAGCCTTGCACAACCCTGCACGGTCAAACGGGAGAATGAATTGTGTTTCATACATTCACGTGGACCTAAGGGAGTCTTTCACAGTAGAGATCGACGATGTAGTTCAGAATTCCTCCTTTTGTCCTACCAGCTGGGTTGAGATTGCTACCGCACTGCCTCGAAGCCAGATGTAGCTTGTGTAGTGAATATGACTGACTTACAATTCACCTTCAAAAGAACGGCGTGAAGCTCATCTCCGTTTTGAGACTTGACTGGATCCTGAATAACCCTTTTCAGCTCCCTTCAGCGCACTTCTTACACGTTCCATCCAATCCAGTGGCGTTCCGGCAGCTTCTGATGTGTACGAATTCTTCTAAGATTCATTATAGAAAATTTCTGATAAGTGAAATAAGCTCCTCAAGCTATCACTTCCGGATGCGCCATGCATACGGTCCCTTTTCAGAGTTCCGAATAGGTTCGACTGCACGCGACGCGTTTTGTCGCCGTTTCCCCACTTTTTTGCAACTCATATAGTAAACCTATATGGTGAGCTCATACTTCCTGCAATAATATTGGAAGCTAATCATGCCCTCAATTTTTGCCGACCTAAAAAAGATCAGAAGCTCATCGTTCTCATCTACATTCTGACTCTCTTAAGGGAGGCTTCTTCCCGTAGGAAGTTATTCTCGATGTTTTCCTCAAATTCATGGCTCAAGACGACATCTTTTCTAGCCTTTGAGCCCGGATCTTTGCGCACACAGTGATCCCGCTGCACTACTCTAACGCCTTTCCGGATCCTCTAACTTAGAATAGAGCCACTATTCTTCCACATCTACAACAACTATCCCTGTTACTCCTACCTATCTATAGATTTAGAGCATACTCGTCAAATCACTACTGTGATGCTAGTCAGCTCGAAGAGGGAAAGTGTGAAATGCTTCGATTCGAACTGAAAGCGTTTTGATTTCAATGACATAATTTGATGACTTGTGACTAAATTCATTTTCCTCGCTCAAAATTCCGGCTAATATTGTTGCAATTAATAGCTTTTCATAGTTTGAATCCCTATTTGGTATCAGCATAGCTTCTCCAGATAGGTCATTCACTTTTCCTTATCTTTCCAAAAACTCAATTTTTTTTTCTTCACTACGAGAACGTTATTCTTCCTGCGCCCAAATGCTTGTCATTGGATCCCCCTTCCTCGAAACATCACGGGAGTTCGGAAAGTTAAGTTGAATGAGAGAGGAAGCCACAAGTTTAAGTATGCTGCCTTAATTTCATGGTAAACGCGATTGTTGTTTAGACTTTTTCCGAAAGATTTGGACAGCTGAAAAGCGGCTTGATGGGGGAATATGGTGAAGTGTGAGGGTTATTGTCGTCAAAAACTTCTCCATAAAAGTTAGAATTCATAATTGTGTATGCCTCCGTACCAATTTTTCCACCCGGCCTTCACCAGTGAGCATTATTGATTGATCCTTACTAAAGGGGAAGTCGAGTCCATCATTATCGATTGTGCTTTTTTCTACATCCTTGTTAGTCGGCTACTAATTAATTGGATTTCAGTTCATCTCCGATGCAGATACGATTGTCTCTTATCCATTGATCAGTGAAACGCTCTTAGCGCTAAGTTCATCACGACAAATCCAGAATCCCTTTGTCGACAAGCGGGTGGGGCCGGCATTTACGCGAGTTTTCGGACAACCAAACGATGCTACTTATCGGGTCGCTAACGGTAAGATCTAATTACTGCTCTCCTTACAGAAAGGTTCTATTCGAGTTAGTGCTTGTGTTGTTAATCTTGTGTTTTTGTTTCGCAAAGTTTATGCATCAGTTGAACGAAGTTGCTAAAACGACTATTCAGTGATAAGATTCAAAAAAGTGGTTCGATAGGCTTAGCAAGTTATTGTAAAGGTCTGGCAAAAACCTAACCTTCTCTACGAATCTCAACTGCGGTGAAACGCACGGCGCACCCTCATATCGATTGATTGTTCTTTTATTCGTACGGCGCGCAGCTTGAAACGTTAGAATGGCACCTGTGATTGGTCGGTAGAGAAACCAGTGCATATTGATATTAATTTTATTAATTACACTTGTATATTACGTTGTGTAATTGCTTGTCGAGTACCAACCATAGACAAGGGCGTGGCCAAAACCGTTTTGGATGAAACTTGGATGAACGTTTGGGTAAGGTGACGGCCCATTCGAGTAATCTTAGTATCAGGGCTTTCAAGGGAGGAGTGGTCGTGAACCATATATCACAGGAACTATCAGTTCCCGCGGCTGAGTAATCCAAATCTGCGCAACCAAAACCGGACCTTACGTCCGTTCGCCGCTAGAATGATCTGCGGACAAGGGTGTGGTTCAGATATCGCAGATATTCGCTTGATGGGGCTATAAGATTGCGTCGAAGGTTGCGTCGATGGTGAATGTTGAATACTAAAGAGGATGTTAACTTGCACATTCAAAGTTTTCGAATGAGTGTTTTAGAAGGGACTGGAATCGCCACCCCGTAGACCTCAGGCCTTTACGTTTTTGTTAGGTTATTTACTAAGCGATTGCTGCGTTATAAAAAGGCGTATCTAGCGTACTGATCATGTTCATGATGAATGTATGTCATAACTACCAAAATCTTGTTGAGCCCACAGCTGGGTGTGGTCAGCGGCACGGTCGCCCGGGAAACAACTGTGTAATCTAGTCAGTATCAACCATTTGATCGACATTGGTAACAAAAAGTTTTTTTTAGTTCCAGGAAGGGTAACCTGTGGAGCATGTGGTGAAGTGAGCGACAAATTACGATAGTAATGAACGTCTCCATTTGTTGTGCCACATTCTTATGTGCCATCGGACGAACAAACTTGTAATAACTCTTCCATTAACAGTGGTCGTCACGAAAATGTGCCACATCTTGAAATCGCCTAAGAGTCATAGCGACGACCGCACTAAATGGCTCTCAAATTAGCCCACTCCATTACTATCTCATGTATAACTGGTACCACTTTTACTCCAAAAAGTAGAGGAAACAACTGAGAAGAGCAATAATTTGTTCTTTTGCGTATGCTATTGTAATCCCACGCTTTATCCCTTCCCAAAGTAACAAACACGATGTAAAATATATTGTTAATGTTTCAGGTCAAAAGCATGCGTACATCGTCTTCATGCGGGTTTTATGTACACTTCAAGAACGATGGATGGCCGAAAGGAAAGCACGAAAGTCGATCCGCTTTGAAACCGATCCAGAATGGCAGCCGGACGACCGTGTAGTTCTTTTCCAAGAATTCTACAAAGGTGAGTCAACCCGTTCACAGCATCTTGAACTCGACGCGTAGCAATATAAGTTATTCTTCTCTTTTGAATAGAGTAAGGGGAATGAAACCATGGATTACGTTGGGAATGAAAGGCCAGAGAATTCAGAATTCAGCTCAAGGGATCGGCCATTAAGAGGATGCCCTCCTTAGAAGCGGCCATGAGTGGCTGATTGCCAGGCGTTCGCCAGCGCACACTCCGCCCATCCTCCGCCTTTAATTAACCTGCCTACACTTGGCTAAATTGAGAAAAGCTATCTTTTTCAGAAACCACCACGTTTATCGTGCGTGTAGCTGTGTGATTCCTAATTTTTTAATTATTTATTTTTCCTGTGATTTTTTATCATTTCCCACAGAATGGAGTTTTCGAATTTCAGGAGCCAACCAGTTTGCGATATTTCTCAAAAAAAATCCAACAATTTCAGAAGATTCTAGATGAATTGTTCCGCTAGTATGGTTCCTAGATAATTTCTAAAGGATTATTCGGATTAATGTTTACTGAATGATTCCAATACCCTAGTTTTGAATAAACCTCTAAGTACTGCTCGGCCTAGAGCAGGAGGCTAACCAGGGGAAATTCCCAGCGACTATCGCTCGCTTGCAGTACGCCAAGCAGTTGCGTCCACCCAGTTTTCTATAAGCAAATGAAAGCGCAGTAAGTTTGTAAAATGAGCTCATCTA
>UZAF01016713.1:2460-19071 GCA_900617895.1 Haemonchus placei
CGCCAGAGTCGTTCGAATCGCCACGCACTTCGCCGCGCGCATCCTCGGTCGCACGTAAGTACCCGTACCCACTGCGATTCGTGCGAACTGCGCGGCTGAATTGGGGCTCAAATTTATAGTACAGTAGATTAGTAGGATCAGCTGATACTGCTAATCTACTCTACTCCAAATTTGGACACCAATGATAGGCGCCAGAATCGTTCGAACCGCCACGCACCTCGCCGCGCAACATGCCGCGCGCATCCTCGGACGCACGTAAGTTCCGTTCCCCATGCCGTCGTGTACGGTGCTGGCTAGCAGTACGCAATTACACGGCGTGGGGGAAGTTTTTTTCGCTTAGCGTCGCAAATGAAGTCACTTTCTCTATTCGTAAGAGGTGCTCTCTAATCATAGTATTTCGCTCCCTCTCTTTTTTTTGTGTGGTCGTTATGACTAAATTCGAAAAAGCGGCGTTACAGTAATTTTTCTGTGGATCTGTGACACCAGCGGAAGAGGTCGAGTTTGAAAATCTCTACCTTTGGAATGTTATTACGGGACTGCGATGTGGACTCATTCGCTCGACTGGAAACAGCTGAGTGAGTTACCAGTTTGTTAATATTGCTATGTAGAAATGTGATGCGGCAATTAAAAAGGCCTCTTTCCAAATAGTTTGTCTAAGGGTTCATTAACCATAGCATAGATTACAGTGAACTGACGGCAAAAACCAACTTAGTGTTATAGTGTGAATGGGGTGCGTCTCCTCTTCATCAAGCCTTCACTTTGTTTGCTCTGATGGCGCGCCGACTATTCTGCAACTGAGCAATGAGTTTAGGCAAACAAGCTAGTTATTAGTTTTTAGTGTAGTTTTTTT
Source organism: Haemonchus placei (assembly GCA_900617895.1). NCBI lineage: Eukaryota > Metazoa > Nematoda > Chromadorea > Rhabditida > Trichostrongylidae > Haemonchus > Haemonchus placei. The sequence goes on from UZAF01016713.1 coordinate 3,311, forward strand.
TGTTGATAGAGTTTTAAAGTGAGCATCAGGAGGGGAGGAGCACATGCGTGGGTGAGATCATTACTTTATGCATCAAGTCGAGAAGGGAAAGAATGGTACGTTCAGTTGTCAGCTTATTCATCTCTTTTCAATCATGTAAGAAGCTTGCTAAGATACTATTCCTGCTTGGAGAACATTATTACGGGCAGCACCATTCAAAGGTGGGTACCTTTCCTTCTCCACAGGAGTGAACCCTATTTGGTTCTTTTCAGTCATTGGTCAGACATTCAGAAATGAGAAGAGGTATGGTGGGGAAACCTTAGGCATAATAAAACAAGTCACACGTCATCAGTTGGCATAAGACATCGTCAAACACTTCTCACTGATTTTAATTACATCATTGATGCGCAAATGCATATAGTTTAATTTGAACGGACTTTGAATGTAAATGCTCATAGTGTATTCGCACTTAGAAAGACCCTTTACACCCGAGTGCCTAGGTGCATGTTTTCCAATAATGAAACCGCAGCGGTATCTTGGGTGAAGCATGAAAAATGTCCTTTATTCTTGAGGGAGATCGCATAAAGGCGTAGATGTTAGCATTTAATGCACAAGTTATGTGCGTAGCTCAGCTTGTTGATTGTAACTTCATTGTCAGAGACCCGCATTTGTTGTCCTTTCATCTTCATGTATGTCAATCACTTGCTGAAATTTTCAAATCATTGCTGATAGCATAGGTTTTGAGGCAACTGATATCGTAGTGATGAAAGTAGTCGCAAATTTTGAGGTCTTCGTAATCAAATGGTAAGAAAAATTAGACTTCGTTCTACTCATATCTAACTTACTTCGATTGGCCCTTATCGCTGCACTTATCATCCCTCTTTTCTCTACCTACTCTAACGTCCCTACATCTTCTGGCATTAATAATCAGTCTTAATAATTTCTTGTTAGTCCTTGTCATTGATCATCCATAATTCCGATCAATCTTCGAGTGTCAAGCATCCTCTAATACCTAAACAGCACATTCGCCTTAGGAGCTCTTCCTTCTACGGCTATTTATCAGCCTTTATCAATTATCTGTTCTTATCACTCAGCATCTTCGATTATTACACTTCACATCATCCACCAAAATGCCAAAGCTCTGCTCACACGAAGGACGCCATAAGGACGCCTGGCCCTCATGAGTTCCCTGTCATCAACCATCTACTGTCCTTCTGCGCCTCACATCACCTATCATTGCGGCAAGGTTCCACTATTTAAACCAAAGGCCCAACGGATTTTGTGACTCTTGTCTTTTAAGCCTTATCAGTCATATTAGTAGTTATTTCATTCTATCACCCCACATCAGTGCTCCCATCTTGCCGCCTGAGTCCCATTCAGATTAGATCATTCTAGGTCATAGGGAACAGGGGTTACAAAGATTCGGTCAAGCAACACACACATCGACACTCACTGCGAATTGTATAAAATCGGAGTATATCAACGTTTCGATAAAATTATGTTCGTAAAAGTTAGCCAGAGACCATTCTGGCCTCTTAAATCAGCTCATTTGAAATGGTGATCAAGGTGAGGGTGTTTATGCAGCTCCTGCAGTTTCAGTTACTGCCACTCACCTACTTGCTACCATGCTAAAAAGTGTTAAACTGGTTTCGTAGTTACAACAAAAAAGAATACAGGCATTCTTCAATTTTTTGGAATTGAATCTATTTGTTACAGTCAGCAGGACGACTTCGAATGCTATAAGGTCGTTGATGAAGATGACTATGATCTTTTAATTTCGTAAGTTTGCCAAGTTTGCCATTAATTGGTCACTACTGCATTCTAAATGACATATACGAGATGATGATGTTATGATGTCTTTTCAGAAGATATTTGTCACAAGGTGACTGCGAAACTGCTACCTATTGGATTGATAGATCGTATGCAAAAAAATGCGAAACCTCCTCGAGTGTGATTGACTTTGCGAACTACGTTAAGGTTTGATGATTTCCTTAATTGCAGTCATTCTTTATTCCACGCTTTGGTTAATGCTCATTGTACTCTTTGAACTATTTTAGGATCTGACGATTGTTCATCAGTATAAACGTGTATCACAGTTGATACTCAATCGCCACCTCGTAAAAAAGCATATTGTATTTGCCTATTACTATGTAAATGCTCTTTTTCATCTTCGAATGTACTCGGTTATAGTTCAGCTCCCCATCGGGAATTTGGTGAGTTTTTTGAGCGATTTTTCGTAGAGATGGCGCATGTGGACGGATTTACTATAGAATCCTTATCCGACTTACGACTATTACTTTTCCTGCTGTGCAATTAATGCGTATTTTTCAAAAGATGCATCGCGATTGGAAGTATCACGGGCAATGACAAAATTTTGGATCTAAATTGTTCATTTTATCTCAAGATCTTCGGACTACTGATTTCTTTGGATACTACGCTGAGCAGCTAGTAAAGAAAAATCTAGGATTGCCCTTGTAATACGTAATTCTGTGCGGAGATAAAAGAATGGAACATTATGTATCTCGTTTCTACCAGTGAGATTCAATTACAGTTGTTTCTAAAATCAACTGGAATCAAGGTTAAGTTGGTCAGTTTTATTAATGTTGTTCAGATGTTGACGGAGGGGCTCCCGGTGAGATATCCTGATTATCATTGTGGATTGGAAGACTACTTGGATTCTTTCAGTGCAGAATTGTCCGAGAATGATCTTGCAGCGTTAAATAAAATGATGACATCTCTCAAGGTCAGGTTTTTGGATCCATAAATTTATCCTTCGTTATCTTATGTTAAGGTTTTACTTCCAGCAGTGCCCATAAGTCAGCAAAAATGAAGCTAGAGCTCATACCTAAAAAGTCCTCACCAATTTGAGCAAACCGATACGCTCTTCTGTTCTATAACGCAAGATTAACCATTTCTTTTTGTAGACATCTAATCTAGGAAAGGAGCGGAATCTGAGAATGCAGCAGGGGTTCGCAACGGAAACGGGACAACCAGTCGGTAGACTGACTCTGGTCTGCCGAGGCCTCGCCCAGCAGGACATAATCTGCCACGAGCAGTAGCTTCCGGGCTCGGCTTATTGCTGACTCCTCCACAGCTATCACTGCTTTGTTGTCAGGCTTCGAAACATACCAATCATTTCGCTCCATTGAAAGGAGTTATTCACCCTTCGTGAAAGGGTGGGAGAGGCAAATCAATTAGAAAATAGTTTCTTCGCACCTCAACTCACCCGCCTGTGAGGTGGGTATGATCTCTCAATTGGTTGGCTGCTGACTTCTCTTCCAGAATCAGCTGAGCTAATATCGATTCTTTGAATTAAGATACAGATATTTATTATTACAGTTATAATAGTAGTAATAATTATTGTTACGACTGCTTATTCGAAATAGTTAGATAAGATGTAAAAAAATCAAAATCATGTCATCATAACATGAGGTCCAAAATTATGTAGCCTCAAGAGTGATATAACTGACATCTCTCAACAACATTTTGAGAAGCGCAAGAATGCTCATCTCCTAGTTTCCCTCCTGGCGAGTGGGAGAGTGAGTGTTTTCCTCGATGTTATAGGTTTTTTCTTCGTTTATGATTACCTTTCCTTTTGTATCTTTTTCATCTTCCATGTTTTATGTCAAAGTGAAGTTGTTTTTTGTTTCTTCATTGCAATTGTAGGATTTGAAAAGTAACGAATTTCCTGATCATACATTCTATATTGGTCCAGTTGAGTATAGTCCCCCCAGCGAGTCGGCGAGTGAGTGAAGTGCGGCACGATTCGACTTGGAGCCGTGTGAACATACCCAGGGAAGGGTTTTAACAGAAAGAGAACCAGCAACTTCCTTTTCATTCAGCAAGCTTAGTTCAGTTGTGGATAGACAGCGTTTCGTTGACCTAATATACCAAATGGATATTGTGCACAGAGTCTTTCCACCTGATCTGCTTTTGATACAGTCGGATCCCTTTGTATTTGAGAATGTGTTTAATTTATTTTTTTCTGATTTGGAGTTTTTGTTTTATTAAGATTCAATTCAGTTGTTTTCCGCCCTTATGGTTGTCTACGGTCGAACCTATATCCTTCTGGAGAATCGAGATTTTGCATCTCGTTGCTTGGTAGCAGCTTTTTTACAGGTTTGCTTATCATTTTTTAACAGTTCGTTCTTTGTTTCAACTAACAGGTGTTGGTTTTGAGGACCGTCGCTCTTTGGCAGCTGAGCAGTTACTGAGAAACTACAAACTAGTTCCTTCTTCAAGCAAAGATCCTTGCTATCGCTTGGTGAGCTCTTCTTTGGCTTTTTACGACTGTTTATAAGTAGTTAGGAAGGTAGGTGTAAGGTAAAGGCGGAGATTTACCAATGATAGAAGGCTTGCTATCACACTGCAGGATCATTACGTCGATACCAGACTGCCCTCCAAGCTCAGTCAAGATTTTTTTCTGTCTAGGTCGCTGAGTTAGTGGAAACCTGTAAGGAGAAAAAGGAGGTGAGCACTGGGTGGCACTTTGGCAGAGCCGTGTGACCATAGTATAGGCCACTGCCGGGGAATGGAAGAGAAATGCCCAGGTGTCTCTCTGAAACGGTATTATTTTAAAGTCACCCTTGCAGTTGGTAAATTGTGAAAAGAATGTGAAAAGGTGATTGGCCATTTATGAAGCATTATTGCAGTCAAATATCAAATTTTTACCTGCTTAAAAATTGAACCAGCAGTGTTCAACTTGTTTGCTTGAAACTTGTTTTCGTTTTAATTCTTCCATTAGAGTAAACAGCATCAATTTAATTCATGAGCATGAGGAGGAGATGGAGGCGAAAAAGGTGGGACGAGGTCAGAGGCAAATTCCATTATGGTAAATAACGCCAACTTCATATATGACCATGGGGAGGGGAGGAGGGAGGGAGAGGTGGGACAGGGGTCAGGAAATTGGTCCCGTCAGACGAATCGTAAGCTTTCCATTTCTTTTTTTACATTACCTCAAAGTAGAAGTTACTTCAGATGAAGAAGATGAAACAAACGGAAATCCCGGGCGATCCACGACAGAAGACCGAGCTGGCCCGCGAGCTGTACCGGGATGGCAAAGTTGCGGAGACTTTGGAAACAACAACTATGATAATGGAAGAACATGGACTTTACATGGTTCGTTGGAATTTTTTCACAGATTTGGTTTTTATTTCAAGTTTGCGCATATGGTAATGCCTTTCTGTGATGAATTATACTTTGATTGATCGAATCAAATATTTGGTCAGTGTTCCTGTTTGCTGATATATCCATAATTGGCGGAGATGAGTTGAGTTTTGATGGAAAATGGATGAATGCTGAACTAGGTATTTGATATCTCTGCTCGTCATTCATTTTGGATTGGTATTTCGAGTCCACTTTTATCTCGGAGATGGTAGGCCATGAGGACTCAAAAAGAGATTCGTTCACGTTGCGAGGAGAATGCTGAGGTCTGGACCTTCTTGAAGATTTTTTCTAACTCGTTGGTTGCGGGGACAATGTGGCGCGAAGGAAAGGACCTGTTCAGTTGTTATGAAGTAAGATAGGAACGGCAGCTATATTATATTCAGCCTGATTTCCTCCCGAAATTGTAATCCTCAGAATCCGATGAGCTGAAAATAGTGGGAAAAACGCTAAATCTTCGGAAAAGAGGTTGCGCCCACAGCTGCGATTCACAAGCTACTCGTTCATCCTTGCCAAAGTGTATTTAGGACAGATTTTAATCCCATATCGTAGTTAAGCAAACTAATCTCTTGTCCACTTCTCATTTGCATTACTATTGTTTGAACAAGTTCGCAGTTATTCTCTCCCCTTTTTTTGTAATTTTCGGTGGGTGTGTCTGTCAGATAAAATGCTTGATCATTAACCTTTGTATCGCGATAAGGTGACTCCGCAGGAGGTGCCCTTGGGTTTAAGTGAAGCCCATGGTAACAATCACATGATGATATCGAAGCCCATGTATACTTTTTTCTTTACGAGCACAATTCTTTCATGATTGTATAAATTGCTTTGTAATAATGCTAAGGGAAAGGGGCGTGTGCAGCATGAGTCATACAAATTCGGAAGCTGAAAAGGGTCGGTTCTCCACTGGAGGGCTCACTTTTGCGGCGCAAGCTCTACTCCTTAATTTTTCAAGTTATGGTTTTAAGTTGAGCATTTCGGCGGCTTTACCAATTCTCATTCTAGAATTCATTTTTACATATGGGATAAAAACGGAGCGAGCTTCAAAGCACTGTTCACATTATAAAGACTTCCGAGATGTTTTCTTGGGTGAAGCTGTGAACTCCGAGAATAGCCTAAGGGAGCTGTCGGGTCAAAAAACGGCCAAGGAAGTCGCAGAAAGAGCCTCAAAACCGCTCCACCGACGTACGCAGCCAAGGCGGGCGAGTTCTCAAGCGTTGCAAAAGCTGTAGAGGTTGCACCATTCGCACTGGTACCCAAAGGCTGCTTTCAGACTTCAACGACGCCAATGTGTCCAGAAAAGTTGAACATAGAAGTTCAAGACACTACGGTTGATGAATTATGCTTATGAGTTTCCTGCCTAAATCCCGAATTACATCATTACCGCTGATGAAATCACTTTTCTGAGTATATAATAAGTTATATGTCAGGACTGCATAATATTGCATGCGAACTGCCTCTGCTACTTTCAAGATTGGAAAAAACTCTTCCTTCTTGCTCATGAAATGGTATTCTCTTTTCCCGATCACCATTACAGTTGGTAAGAATTTTCACTAATTTTTGCCTTGCTGTCTTGAGATGCTTTTGGAATTTAGGTATGTGGTTGCTGCGTATTACTTCACATGCAACAACATACCTGCGGCCAAAAACTTCATAAGTATGGAGCGATTCATTATTTATGTAAAGAAGTTTTAAACTAATACAGCTAACCGCAGGAGACATTTTGCAGACAAGTCGGCGCTGATGAGGACAGCCTTTGGTGAGGCTTGGATTGCGTACGGCCACATTCTAGCGGCTGAATCTGAGAATGAACAGGCTCTGAATTGCTACTACCGGGTTGTGTCGAAAATGCTGCCTGTCGTTTCATGTTTTTCATTTGTTATATTACAGGCCGCACGAATCTTACCTTGGCACTACGAGCCAAAGATGTACATTGGAATGCAGTACTGCAGGGTAGGGGTGAGGATGGCAGAGGAATTCCTTCGTGAGGCATCATGCATAAGGTCGTGTGATCCTGTCATAATGCATGAGCGTGGATCTTACTACTACCGGTATAGCAAGTTCCACAGTGAGTGCCGTTTCTCATTTTTGCAGTTTATACATCCGCTGCTATGCAGAACTCAGCAACTACGGTGCGGACGCTGGCTTCTGAAGGATACTCTAGAAGTTTTTCAAGACGGCCCCGTATTTTTTTTTCAAATTTTTCTACTGACTGGCAACGTAATTGTTTCTGCGAAGATGGACTCTCACATTGTTCCTGTGAGGTACTCTCATGACTGTTTTCAAGTGGCACACGAAGGATGGTGTTTTTCTGCTCGCCATATGGCACCACGTGAATAGGTTATAGTTTCGAAGCCAGCGTTTCGTAGGATTTTTGAAATGTCCAAAATCACTGCTGTCATGATCCTTATTTCCTGCTCTTTACAGCAGCCGAACAGTTTTTTAATAACGCTCTGCTGGCTGTTATTGGCACCGACTCAGAGGATGTCGAATTCGTGGATTCAAGCTCTTTACTTAATGAGTACGTTGTTGCCGTACACCCTAATCCCCTTTTTGACCCTTTTCATGATTTTTGCGTAATGTTTAGGCAGATTGATCCGTTCTGGCAACCGTTGGTAGCTAGTCTGGGTCATGTATCGCGAAGGTTAGGAAAATTCAGAGAATCTATCAATTTTCATAGGTGGGTTTATTATTGCGCTATCAAGTTATGTTCCCAAAAAAACTGCTCGACATGTCAAATTGATTGCGATCCTGTTGGCTGAGGGGTAGGATATTGTCTAATAATCTTGAAGGTGATCTGTTCCACCTTGCTAGTGATGGTGCACTTGAAATTACAGTATGTGTGATGTGATTGACGTGAGGATAAGATGAAAGTGAGTAGAATGAAGATCTGGTAGAAATCGGGGTGGTAAGAAGGCTAGTGAAGATAGTGGGAACCGCCGATTGCTTACGACCACGACGGATGTTCGGCAACGACATCATCAAAAGAAGCTCTAGACTTTATCAATTTCATATCTTGCGAGGATTATACTAAACGTCGTTGTTGTTGTTATGCCTCTGACTAATTTTCAGCAAGGCCTTGTTAATGAATCCTATGGATTACCATTCCATGGCTTCGATGGCAATGTCTTATGCTTGCCTTGGTGAGACAAATATTGCCACTCGTTACTTTGCCAAGGCTCTTGCTCGAGCACCTTATGATGGGGTCAGTTATTAGCCTTTTTATTTATATTCGTTTATCACTAAAATATGATAAAAACTGTGGTATTCTCTTCATGCAAGAGTGGTTGGCGAATGTCGCTTATGTTAATTCTTTGACCTGTATTCTTCGACTCTGGTATGATTAGATTAAGAGACATTTTGAATTCATGGTTTTCTGTGTTAAGGTCTCACTTGTATGAAATACTGTTTGTTTTCGTCTTTCGTGCCTAATTCCTATGGTTAATGTCGTTGCCTATGTATCATATACTCCCTGTTCGGACCCTTCCGGCTTCTTATCATGAACTCCCTGTTCGGACCCTTCCGGCTTCTTACTCCTCATCTCTCCGTCAGCTCTTTGCGTAGGCGTGGTGTGAAGGGATGGCGGCCCACTTCCTTGAGCTTCCCTTGTCCGCCCGTCCGAGCCCGCCCGGGTTCGCTGTTGAATTCTTTCATCACGCGTTAAGTAGCCCGATACATTACGTCTAAATTGCGCGTTCTGGATTAAAGACTGGACTCGCTCGAGGAAATGTGCACCTATAAAAGGGAAGGCGTTCTGTCTTCCTGCCCCATGCTTTCGCCACTGCCGTCAGATGTCGGCTTGTAAATTCCGAAACCTATCGCCTGCGTTTTTCACTCCCTGACAGAATTTTCCACGTCTCCATGTCCAAACAGCTAAGAGTAGGCCACCTTTGCACCTTCTGGTCTACAGTGGTTATAGTCACGATGGTGAAGACTCAACACCGGCTCTGGCAAGGCAGTATTGAGACCATAGGCAGCAAGTTTGCTAAAACAGCAATGAAATAGTCTCATTGTCCCCCACATTAGGGCCAGCCGTCTCCGGCGTCGGTGGTATGGCAACCGGTGAGAGGTGAAGGTATCTCAGGTTGCGCAGAACGCCTTGGATTTCGAACCGTGACATCACCGATTCTACGCGACACAAGGACTGTTTCCTACTTTACGCCTACAGCGCGAGAAGTTTCTACCAGTGCCGCTCTTCATGAGCTCTTCGAAGCGGCTAGTCTTGTCAGTTATCGCTGGTGCTCACCCATGAATGAAGACCAGCCGTATAAGTATGTAAGTAGACAAACTGCAGATTAACGGCCAACCATTCCTTTCCGGCGCATCCTGCATTAACTTTACCTGTGCGGTTTTGCCCCGCTCTCAATTTGTTCGTCAACCTGAACCAATAGCTGTTACAATGATATTGAGAAAAACGAAGAGAGAAAACGTTCTCATCTTTTTGTTCGGAAGGCGACATTTTGTGGAGTGGTACATCAGTCACACTATGCCTGTCAGATCTGTTGTCAGACCTGTCATTTTTCTGTTGCCACTAATACAGTGTAGACGGGCAGCTATATTGGAATTCTATAAGATTTCATATTAATTTGGCTCATCGTTGAGCCAAATAGATTTTTTGACTATATTCATGCCTGTTTAATGCTATGTGTTTTAATTTAACACCATTTGCAGATGGTTCGGAATGCGCTTGATAAACTTGCTCAACTGGAAAATGATTATGTAGGTTATTCTTTACTTTCACGAAATAAATTAAAAATCAAATAAAAATTAATAAAATAATAAAATAAATAATTAAATAATTAATTTAAAAAGAATTAATAATTAAAAGATAAAACGAAATTGAATTATAGAATAAATTTCTTTTTTGGAAGAATTTTCAAAATTTCGATATAGTGGCTTCTCGTGTGCTAGTATCAAACATCTTTCTTCAACATATATGGTGCAGCGTTTATCTTTCACGCGACTATGCCTGATTTCTCTTTTTTTGGTAGGAGGGGCGAGCCGAACAAGAAATGCTTTGGGCATCATTTAGGCTGTTTGAGCACTCCTCTCTGCATCTCCATATTGTCTTTTAGCACTTTCGTATATAGATTTCCACAGGTTCCACTCTGATTGAAGTTCACTAATGAAGTAATTACCGTATGTTTGCTGCTTACTCATCTGATTTCAGTGGGATTATACCGTTTTCAAAACATCTGCTGCAGAGCCGAGTAATGATTTAGAGAAGATATTCTCAGAGCGATCTGTTTCTGTTAACGAAGTCAGGAAATATTCTTTCTTTTAAGCTATATAGCAGGATCCACTTTTTTGATTTGAGGCTAAACGAGGTGCGGTGGATTCGACAAGGCCTAAGAAAACGCTGGCTGATCTTGCAAAATCTAGAATTGCTACAAGAAGGATGCGGTTAGTTTCCAGTTTATGAACGATTCTATTGAGCTAATTCTTGCCATACCTTCTTGTTCTCCATTTATTTGTTATCTACAGATAAACCCTCTTCCAAAATATACCAGAAAAACCGTTCGGCAGTTCTTGTAGAATTTCCCAGTTGTTGAAGCGTTGTATTGCCATCCGCATGTATTCAGTTTTACTTTAATATATTTTAATTATGTAATGAGCCGTCAGTGCTCATTCTTGAGTGCTAGTGATGATGATATGACAGCAAGGTGAAGTGCTTCATCATGATGGGGATAATTCTGCTCTCAGTGGTTCAGATCATATTGAATACTGGATGGCAATAACAATAACAATCCCTACAGCTAATATTTCTTACCAGTGAAATGTGTACATTGACGTAGAAAGTCGTCTGGTCCTTTTTCTTCCACGGAGTTCTTAAAGGCACAGATCACGATAAAAATGGTTTCGGAGATTTTTACATGGTATGAATTCGGGGCCCCCTTTGATACCATATGTGCTGAAATGAAGTCGTTAAACGTTCTGGATAGGACACAGTAAGGGTCCTGAGAGTGGGGGACGCTAAGCTGAGTGCAAAATCTAATTCCGTTCACCAGGTTCGCATTGGAGCAACATTAGTGNGTCGTCTGGTCCTTTTTCTTCCACGGAGTTCTTAAAGGCACAGATCACGATAAAAATGGTTTCGGAGATTTTTACATGGTATGAATTCGGGGCTCCCTTTGATACCATATGTGCTGAAATGAAGTCGTTAAACGTTCTGGATAGGACACAGTAAGGGTCCTGAGAGTGGGGGACGCTAAGCTGACTGCGAAATCTAATTCCGTTCACCAGGTTCGCATTGGAGCAACATTAGTGAACAATCGAAAATCTGATTGGCAAATTGCCACGGACGGGCATGTAGATTTTGTTGCAAAATCAGCTGTTTGGGTATGGGTACTTACGTGCGTCCGAGGATGCGCGCGGCAAATTGCGCGGCGGAGTGCGTGGTGGTTAGAACGTCCCTGGGGCCTATCATTGGGGCTCAAACTCGAAGTAGAGTAGTTTAGTAGGGTCAGCTGATACTAATGATCTACTCTACTTCAAATTTGGGCCCCTTTGATAAACGCTAGAGTTGTTCAAACCACCACGCACTTCGCCGCGCAGTTTGCCGCGCGCATCCTCGGGCGCATGTAAATTCCGTCCCCTCAGCTGCTTGCGTGTGTTGTGTGCAATTGCAGACACAGCGTCGTCTGCGAAATTCGCCGTGGGACCGCAATACCTTATCCGCGCTCATTTCCTACCGCGGCAGACTTCGTGAAATGCATGAAATGAAGGTCAGATGGATAACCGCGCCAACTTTCCGTCTTTACCCTGCTAAAAGGAAGACGTTTAATCGAACATTCAACGCAAGGTAAACTACCTTCAATACCTACGATGTGATAAAGTGTTCTAACCTAGGATTCCAATGCCAATGGACCCAACAATGGAAAGAGACCAGGAAACCTTCAAGAACGCATTCGAACCTCACCACTCGGTGTTTTGTATATATCAGCCAAAAAAAAGTTTACTATTCTTATTCCGTTTCCCAAAATGCAAACAAACAGTGCAAGGTCATAGTACACGGGTCAGAACACACGTACTATGAAGGTGCGCAAAGACGGTAGTGTCTTGACAAACAAAAAAATGGCCAAATTTGACTTTATCCCCAACTGTAAGCAACCAAGCACGTGAACAGCAGCAGAAACCAGTGGTATTAGTATCAACGATACTGAATTGATGATCCACCGTACTTTACCTATCGTACTGGTTCCCTAAGTGAAACAATATAATTTAAGTATAAAAACGCTTCAACCCAACCTTCTTTCGTCAAATTTGACTATGTCCGTAATGAAACTACGAGATTAAATTTAGGCCAGCTGGAACTAAGCACACGAGCTCGGGTTACGGTATTGCGGTCCCACAGCGAATTTTGCAGACGCCGTTAACTCCATAGATAGCACCCTCTCCTTAACCGCGGTTTTTGGCTGTGTAACTCGTCCAACCCCCCTTTTTACTTCTCTTTTTGACCCTTTGTATTACTTTTATTCGTCGTTTTTCGCGATTTCTGTTTATCCATTGTACTACTGTAGGCCATACCTATCATTTCCCGTCAAAAACCGGATACCCCAAAATTATCGTGAATTGTGCCCTTAAAACCAACTAATTTATCAGCCAGGCAATATCTTGCCGTACAAGCATGCTATAGGAAAGTGATTTCTGGTAAAGATCTCTGCTGAAGTGGACAGCACGGTGTTCGGGCTTGCACATTATCGAGAATATGTCGCGTTTACTGCTCATCAACGCAGCCAGTTGATTGGTCATAGCGCTCTTTCACAGATCTTGCAGCAGATTTTTTACGAGTGCGCCATCATGTGAAGAACCAGGTGATGACATGAGGAAACAGGAACTTGAAATCCCTGCTCTTGTCAATGTTGTACTGCGGATTCTATTGTTCTATGAACCTGAGGGAGAATGGATTCGTTCGTGCAGTTGTGCGAGACCAAAAAGACTTTGATACAGATGACACCGAAGAATGTGGTAGCGACAGTGACACGGACAATAATACCTGGACTGACGATGCACTTCCGAATGGTAGATGGATTTTCAACGAACGGACAGGAGTACATCAAAATGTGGAATACTATGAAACCCCTATATATATATTGCGACACAGACAAATCTTAGATGGTTTTTCGCATGGTGTATGGGCATGAGCACTGAGTACAGAACCATGGTCCATTTCCACTAAATGGCCTGAGTGCCAAAAAAGGAATGAAAATGATTTTGTCGGAAAACGCCGTTTTAGCCCACTAAGCGTCGTTTGTTTCATTCATGGCGTCGACTGTCCGCAAAGTAGAAGACGCCAGTGGACTGCGCATCGAACTAACGTGAATGGTAGCCAAAAAGGGACCCTTATGTTGAAAAGTGCGGGGAAGTTTCATATAGGCTGTCCATGGTTGAGCCGCTGGCAGCGACGGATGTGTGGTGGATAGCGATGTGGACTTCGAATTGGGACGGCTAGGCTTGGTTGATGGTTCGGATTTCCGGGGCTTCGCCGCTTTTGCTTTTTGTGCTGTCACCTTCAGATTGGCTCCATATTGCACCAGGGCCAAAGCAATGAGCCAGAGAGATGGAGAGGACGACGAGGCTGGCCTGGCCGACCACCTAGTCGTATTTGATCCCCAGGCATACTCGGTACCAGCGCCACTGCACCGCACAATGCACTCTTCCGCGTAGGAGGTTTCGTTGTAGGAGGTCGCATTGGCCCGGCGGTCAAGTTTTTAGTCGGTGCCATCTTTCGAACTGAACAGCGTTTCGTCGAGCGACTTCTCGGCCGTGCCAGAGGCGGCCATGGGCCGTAGAAGGCAGCACCTTGTTCGTCTTTCGGGGTATCTGACGCAGAGCAGCTACGCTTCACCAGACTGGTTCTCTTAGGGAAGAGCTACACAGTTAGTACATGGTAGGCAATCTTCTTCGGTATGGTGTCCATGTACAGGTTCCTTTGTGATCGGCTACAGATTCGCCTCGTGGATTCCATCGAGGGAATCTCAGCCAGGAGTTGGGTTTTCGAGTTCGCGGTCGAGATTTACGCCTGAAAGAGCACACGTAGACTTGTCAACACTGAAAAATCATGCAGTGGGTACCGGCACAGAACAGGATGACAGATCCGAGACATTCCTGCAATATTCAATTACACACATAAATATCGTTAAAGGACACGGTCAATGTGCATACATACAGGCCACCGATTTAACCTTAACAAACGCTTTTAGCATCAGTCGAAGGAGTGAACGAGATGTAGAGGAGTGCATTGTGCGGGACAGTGACGCTGGTATCAAGTATGCCTGGTGATCGAATACGACTAGGTGGTCGGCCAGGCCAGCCTAGTCGTCCCCTCCATCTCTCTGGCTCATTGCTTTGGCCCTGGTGCAATATGAAGCCAATCTGGAGGTGATAGCACAAAACGCAAAACCCCGGAAATCCGAACCATCAACCAAGCCTAGCCGTCCCAATTCGAAGTCCACATAGCTACCCACCACACCATTCGCCGTTGCCAGCAGCTTGACCTCGGAGAGCGCATATGAAACCTCCTCGCACTTTTCAACACAAGGGTCCCTTCTTTGGCTACCGTTATCTCAATGTCACCTCCACTGGCCCCTTCTGCTGTGCGGACAGTCCACGCCATGAATGGAACGGACGACGCTTAGTGGGTTAAAACAGCAATTTCCGACAAAAACATTTTCACTCCTTCTTTGGCTTTCAGAAGGCCATTTAGCGGAAATGGACCATAGTTTTATACTCAGTATTCATGCCCCTACACCATGCAGAAAACCATTTAAAAAGCGTCCTACGCCCTGAAAGACCTTCCTGGTTACAATCAAAGGAACTATTGGTCACTAAAACCTAGAAATCTAGCGGGAAATGGGCATTCCATAGCCGGTGACATTATGGTAAGAGATCGATTCGAACAGCCCCAACGAAACCTCCATTTTGTTGGTAATAGCTATGCAAATAGGAGTAACAAATTGTATAGGATTCAACCAATTTTGGACAACTTGAACGCTAAGTTCCAGAGTGTATGAACCGGAGAAGCAGTTGTGCATTAATGGCTGCTTTGCGGGGGAGTCTCCTTTTAGCAATATAGTGGAGCAAAGAGGCACAGGTTTGGGATCATAGTGTTCAAGTTGTGCTCTAGAGCGGGTTTCCCGCTGAAGGTGAAGGTCTACGCCAGGAGAGATAAAATGAGAACGAGGACAGTAGCTGAAACCGTTGTGATGGAATTTATGGATGGATTTTCGAAGCAAGGCAGGTGCTTGTACATCGACATCTGGTACACGAGCTTACCGTTAGCGCACAGACTTCTGAAGAAACGCGCCGACTCAGTAGGTCGGAAGGAATCGGAAAGGTCTACCTTCAGCACTGAAAGGCAAAAGGCTGAAACGTGGTGGGCTCTTCTATCAGCAGAACCAGAAATGAGTTCTGGTTCTGAAGTGGAGGGATCGAAGAATTATCCATATGCTTCCTACCAAACACGATGCAAGTTGCCAGCCTGATAGTAGCCGATTACAACGTGATGAAAGGGTTTGCGGATCTTGATGACCAGATGGCCGCTTACACACCTTATTTGAGAGAGACGAGCAAATGTATTAGGTTGATGCATAATTATTGCGGATTTTTTCGCGGCTTTTTTT
>UZAF01016713.1:26206-54893 GCA_900617895.1 Haemonchus placei
CAAGCCGCCGTTGAGGAGTGAGCTGCTTCCATGTAATCAAGTTTTCTCATGTAATGTCACCTAAAAACCACCCTCATAACACCATTCAAGGAATCGCTTGGCAGATTTGGAAAGCGGATTTGAATTCAGCGCCCAAAAACACGTCTAGCAGTATAGGTCTTATTTCAAATGGCCACTTCGAGTTGAGATCCTTCCCTTTTGAGTCGTGAACTGGGATTTCAGAAACTGGTTTGTACCTAAAACCTCAGTATAGACTGGATTCTACTTTTTCAATGACAAGGCGTCTGTTCATCCGTATCTTTCGAAAGACAAAAGTTTTGGTGCACAAAGGTTGGGATTTTGCGATTCCCTCATCGTAGAGATGAGAATGGATCAACCGAGAGTGCTGACTCATCCCTAATGAGATTACTCCTGGGTGATGTAACGGCTACTCTAAGTCGGGGACTCTCCACATGCCGCTTCACCAACGGCATGAGCATCTATAATACGAATTGCATAATGACCGTGAATATACGAAGATTTCTCCGCGTATTTGAATAATTGCGTGATAGTAAATAATCTTGTGTGTGCTTGTTACGGCCAACTACTTCAGCTGTGTCGTAAGGGTGAACTCGATTAGATTACTTTATTAAGCGATAGCGATGATGATTGAAGACGTCTTCACAGGATTCGCTAGCAGTGCCGTTGCTGGGTGATCAATTAGTCAAAAGTCAAGATATTAATAGACAGCTCTTTAGAAGGTACCCCTGCATCCCATACTCAGGCACTCCTGCTCGATCGCAGGTCTTCGAGGGGGCTACGCCTGTGACCAGCATTTCAAGGCAAAAAGATTATTTTGCCGAGCAGTTTGTGGTGTCGTATACTGATCACGCAAAGAGTAACGCCAACCGAGGTCGAGTCACTTGGCTGGATTTGGTGCGCGATTTATAGTATACCTGAATATTGGAATCTGAGATGACTTCATCGAATTCCAGCAGTTTCATGCCTGTAGTAGCTGTATTAAAAAACTGATCCTTGACAAGTCGTCACAATATTGTCTCAAAGTTGCATTGTATCTTGGCATATCGCTTCATATCGTCTCCTTTGCTCTGTCATAATGCTCAGTCTCTCTCCTTTAGGATTCTTTCTACTGTTTAGCCAGTCTAGCGGTCGCAGTCCAACCTTGAGCAATCGTTCAACCGAACTAACGGATTAGAAGCCTACGGCCAGGTCCTGATCGTAGCCTCCGCTCCAATTAGAAACATTTTTTTGCTAAGTTGTGAAATTGTTTTTTATTTTCTCTCCATAACCATTTTCTTCATGTGAGCCTTTTTTTACTTTTCTGGGCAGTCAACGTGCGTCCAGGTTTTGGAGGTATGGTCACGGTTGCAGCTGGACCTGGTGCTACCTAATGGTAGCGGATGCTCAATGTGAGCTTTTAGTGGGAATCCCAGATTTTTGCAAAGCACTTACACCATGCTAAAGGGTAGCTAGCGGGAGCTGTTTTTCGCATTCAATTGAGCCACGCAGTTGCTGAGCAACATAGCAGATGAAAAATGTCTCTTCAGAAGTGACAATAGGTTGAAAATTGAGGAGCGAATGTCCTCAAGAGCTGATTCTACCTACGCTCCAGCCCCGAATAATATACCGAATAATAACATGTTGTACAAAAGATCGCATGACGAGAACCGTCATTCGTGAGGTCCTGGAAAATATCCAAAGCATGTGAAAATGTATATTAAGGTTAAGCCCATGCCAAAATGGTTTGTTTTCGTTTACAATCATCCTGAAGTCGATTGCAAAACATTAAAAACATTTAAATTGTAGCGCCACAATCGGAATCTCGGGTATATTCGTGGAAGTCCTTGTTTTATTAAGGCGACGGCTCGACCCTCGTTAACATACCTTATGCTCTGCTTGAAAGCTCCGTATGCGCATTCGAGAGCCAACTTCTCCACAGTATCGACAGAAGAATTTTTCTGCAAGGTCATTGTTAACGTCTCATTTTGTTCACTTGGGTTATGCTGAATACTTGTGCTTTTCTATACTTCGATTCTACCTCATGTCAGTCAAATTTCCTCTCTTTATGGAAGAACGAATTTTGGAGTTGCTATGGGGAATTTCAGATCACTACTTTCAATTCAGATGGGCTGTATACATGGCTCCTCTCAACTGGATTGATTTGGTCAATCATTTATTTCTAATGTGCTTCTGTAATATGAGATTTATCTCCAGACCGTTACATTTACTCCCTTCATTATCTGTTTGGGGTTCATTTGAGAGAGCAGAAAGCACGGCCTTCTTGTGAATAAAATTCATTATCGCAGGTGTCGCTTAGGTTTGACGGTTCACAGTTCTTGAATGAAATCATAGAGCGTTGCAGGATCGCTCGTCAACTTTGCACTTCACATTATCAACTGACAACGGATTCTACATCATACTGTAACCCGTTAACCTTGTCATTTTATCAATGATGAGGTTTGATTACTTCCAAGGAAGGCATTTTATGTGCACCACTTTACGATTTCTTCGAACGTCTATGTTGAGCGTTCCTTGTGTGGCAAAAAAAAAAACAGAAAGTCGCTCGAAGGGGTGGAATCGTAGCTCGTTTTACATCTGGCTTCTGGGTACGTGGGAGTTGCGAGGGGCAGGTGCGATGCTGTGAGCGATAGAGAAGAGTACGTCTAAGCCGATCGGTTAATGAATCAACGGTTCTGAGACGTCGCTCTGCAACCCATTCGGAGGTGGACTGCCGATAGTCAAAAGACTGTGAGTCCTAATTACTGCGTTTCTTGACTTTTTCTTCGTGACAACGTCACATATGTGTCATTGCTTTTAGCACTTGAACGCCTTTCAGTAGCTCTCCTTAGTGAGGCGTGATTGTGGTGGAATGTGTCCTTAATTATATTCCATTATGTTTTGTAGAGGTAGCGTTTTGTCTTGTTTTGTTTTCTCCAAACCATATGGTAATGCCCAGATTTTGCTCTGTTCGCTGTAGCACCTTCCAATTAGACCAAAAATTTCTTGTTGATCTGCGATTTACGCATACTTAAAAACGGCCGTCTATTTTTCTTGCACTTCCCCGTTGATTGTGTAGGAACAACTGGTTTCTTCAACTTTTATTCTGTCATACGAATCCTTTAGAAACTAGGGTCCCATTATGTTTGTGCGACTGATGTTATGTTTCACTATGGAAAAGAGAACCTTCGAGTCGAATCATTTTACTCCAAATCCAAATGGATGCTCAGTGATTTAAGTGCAGGGTGTCCCAAAATTATTCGTAGCAATGTTATGAAAGCTTCTAAGCTGAGAATGGCAATGGAATGCTTGTTTGCTAACATTATGTGCTACAACGAGCTATCATCACATTTCGAAATATCCCCCAGGAGCGCGGATAGAGGTCCAAAGTTCGTCCTCGCCCCTCACATGTTGCCCACAGGTATCCTACTCCAATTCTTCCCTGCCCATCTTGATTCTTGCTTGCTAAAGCTCCAAACTGGGACTGGGACCCGAGAGGTCCTCTTCTAATTAGGGTTTACACGGAGGAGTCAAGGGAGTTAAGAGCAGAGAAACATGGGGGCCATTCCCCTCTGCTAATCAAGTCAGGCAGCTATCGTCGGCATCACTCCCGAGTGAGCTTGGGTTTATGAGCTTCAGAACCGCCTTGCTCAAAGAAGTTCCGGGAAGCGGTGTCTTATCAAAGCCTCACTATGTCCATCAGTATGCTCTGGGAGTACACGTTGTTGTTGTTCTTCACGCCGGTACCGGCGAAACCACGGGCGTTTTACCCTTGCCAGTGTCTCCCTCAGGGAAAATCATTTTGCTATTCTTATAGCAACCTATATGTGGAAGCTTCCTAATTCGATGTTCATTGCCAGAACTTGATCGTTTTATTTGTTGAGGATGGATTCCGTCGTGAACTTTTTTTTTTGGCAGAGAAACTATGAAGAGTTGTGTGTCTCCAGTCAAGTGAGTTTGCAACCTTCCGCATTTTTTTGACGCTACCCTATAGGTAATAATCCGGGATTCAAGCGACATTTCTCCATATGATAGGAACGGTAACGTACTTATGCTTGACCATTTGCTCCCATGACAACTTCGATAATTCCTGCTGCTTTGCCGTCTTTTCAATGGGTCGCCCAGGAACCTGATTGGCTTGTAAACGGACCATTTTAATAGCCCTATGATTGGAAACGCTAGCCTTTTCCCATTCCTGATAATCTTCTTCTCTGTACCGTTAAGTACGTATAGCCTTTTATACGGATATTATAGGTATAGGATTCACAAAGATTTCAGATTGCCCTTCCGACTCTCGCTCTGCCGATGATTGCCATTGGTTTGGATAGCCTCCGCCATCTGGGCGATACTGGGAGTTTTCCTTCAGTAACCGTGCATATTGCAAGAAAACCCACTTGTGCACTTGATTAACACTGGGCTGTTTCTACCTTGGAAGTTTCTGAGTTTTGTCGTTCCTAATTCAGGGTTATCCTGTATATACTCTGAGAGTAGTAGAAGATCCACCTTATTCGTTTCAAAACCATCGTTTTTGGGGAGCTCAGCGGCATGAACAGATGAAGTAGAATATTATTCGTGAATTTATCAGATTTTGACAATTTTTCAGAAGCAGAATTCTGAAAGATCTTTCGAAATCTCATAGTGGGCAAATCCTCTTCCATCGAGCAGACTTTTTTGAACGCCACTTCCTGGGCCGTGCTCATTTATGAGGGTAGCAATGAGGGTTGCAAAACGAAGCTCATTCCGATCTGTACTTTCAAGTTTTTTATTCTGCTATCTGAACAGCTTCGATATCTGACACCCAAATACTCCTCCATAGAAAGTAAGGGATCAAAATTTTCAAGGTTGATCGGTTTTGCTTTGGAAATGCGCTGACAAAATCAGCCCACTTTACGAGCAAATGGTCTTATACCTCTAGACGATCTGGAACTGAGCGAGTCCGAGAAGTCCGAGAAATGGAAAGTTCGGTTGGTCTGAGCGAGATCCTTTCAAAAATACAATCGCTGAGTTGTTTCTTTAGTACGTCAAGTACCGCTTCCTGTGTTCCTCCGACATTCTCGCCTAAATGAGTAAGGTGGAACAGCGCAATAACAATTCAGGGCCCCAATGCCTTCCTAAAAACCTTCATCTTACATTTTATTATTAGTTACCGGCCTAACGTTTCGACGTTTTCGTCTTCTTATTAGTTACCTATGTATTGTTCTTACTGTGCGAATAGTCTCGAGTTGCTCTAGGCCTCTGAAGAAGACGAAAACGTCGAAACGTTAGGCCGCTAACTAATAAATTGTTCCACCTAATAACCTCGCACGGTACAAGAATAATGCAATCATAAACATCTGTGCCGAGGTTAAAGCAAGAGAGAAGTTGGAAACTTCATCTTACACTTTTGTAAAAGACACTGGGTGTGGAGCACTCGATGAACGTGGCGTCATTACAGAGGCGACAGTAACGTTCGTTGATTTTCGAGCTCAGTCGGCTTGTGTCTACTGATCTCATTGGATTGGAAGTCTAAATGTGAGCTGAAATAATGAATGTTTAACTTCTACTTCCTAGCGTTGATCCTGCTCAATCACTCTAAGCTCCTCTCGTGAGCTGTCACCGTTTCTTTTTATCCACGGCATCTCCTTCATTACTACGGTTTCAGAAAGGTCGTTCTTGATCGCATCCCTCCATTCCTTCTCTCTGGCTTTACAGGTCGCTTCCTTAGGGCTTCTAGGAAACTACATTGCATTGCTTATGGAGCCTGCTGTGCCATTATCAACTCGTGCCGATACCATCGCGAACGTTGCTCTCTCTTCAAGGACAGGGCAGGGGCTGTTTACATTAGGTTATGGGGTCTTCGTTTCTGATCCATTTAAATCACGTCCATCCGGTCTATCTCATCATCCTCATTCTCGCTAGCCTTGATCATTCATGATCTTAGTCGCAATCCAGCATTCGCTGCTATGGAGCATCATGGGCTTTAACACTGTCTGGCATACAGTTCCTTTGTTGGTCTCAGGGCATCGTCCGGAGTAGCAGAGGTGACTGGCAAATTTTCTTCATTTGATCCATGTCTAGTATATTCGGCCCCTGTAGCCTGGTTTCGGCTGTTTTAGCACAGCCCGCAATGCTAAGTAAAACGCAAAAGTTCACATTCCGTCGGCGAAAAATCTATCTGGCGAGACTTTCGCATCATTTGGAGACAGTAACGTCTTCTGAGCTCGTGTCTTTGATCTGATCAGCCCTTGTTTGCGTCTCCCTTCTGCTTTACATCACTTTGAAGTTCGTTTTTCTAGAACCATGTTGGCTTACTACCCTTGATGCCGCCAGGAGCCCCCTCAATCGTTCAGCTGCACAGTTTACGATGGATTTTGATTTGACATGTTTTTTTTTTTTGATTTTGACACACTGGACTAATTGTAAGTTGTATCTGCGGTGGTTTCCCGGTACACCATACATGGTCAGATTAAAAATTGCTCTAGACAGTGTGTTATAGAAGAATCTGGCTCTCAGTACCCTTTGTATGATTCATTATTATTATTTATTACACGAGCAATAGCCTATTTACTGTTTCTCAGTGTCAGATCGGTGCAGATCCACCGCTGAACTTTTCGATTCCCTTTGCACATTTGCTTTCTCAGGACGCCTGATAGGGCTTGTGTTACATAACCAGTTCTTCGTCAAGCATTACCTTGATATCGTTTATAGTTTTAAGGGATGAACTTTTCGAGAATAAAACGTGGACTCCATCTGCCTCCCTGCACCGCTGCAAGTTCACTTCTGAGTCTTCCTTTCCTATGGGAACGTACTGGACTACCAGGTCATAGCTGTAAAGCTCTCCTCTTTCGCGTCTAACCACCATCCTTCTAACACCGTGTATCCTCCTGTCCTCATTCGTTTGCTGACAACAGGACCATTGAGATCATCTGCTATGGTTAGGTAATCCGCGTTTAAGACTGATCCAGTGGCATCGTCAAGGCTCTAATATAATATATTCGAAGTTCTCGTTATCGAATCAGCCCTCTTGAGATAAGCACACTGATACGATTATCCACTACCTATGTATCTTTCATGCCTATTCCGCAGTCACGGTTCAACCGTTGATCGTGTTGACACCAGACGCGAACCATTCGAGAGGGACCGGTACTGCTATAGTACATTCATTTTGTTTCTTTTAAAACGGCTCGACACCTTCCCCAATGCATCTCTGGCCATCGATGCCTTGCAGCATGTCTATTAAATGCAAAGGATTTAGACATACTGCTACGCCTCATCAGATCAGCAATCTCTTATGAGTTCCCAGTGACTGATTTAACTTTAGAGCCTCAAGACAAACCTGCTTCTTTAACTAAGGTTAAACACTCCTCTTCAGTCCTCGAAAACTCTCCACAGAACTCGGGCGGGGGTCCTGTTTGCCACTCCCACACGAGTGATAGTTCTATAAGTTGACCTTTTAAAGAACTCAACCATATTTGATATGACGGGATTTTCCGTTAACTGGGCCCTAATCCTGGGCTTGCCGCTTTTGCACCATCCTCAGATTTTCACAGGGTTTGGTTTCCATGGTGGAGATCTAACTCGTCGTAGCCTCCTTCTGTGCAGAAGCGTGCCACCCTTTTGCGTCTGCGAGCCTCGACCTTACACTCTTATGAGCTCGAATGGTAGATGCAGAGCACTTATTTCTACATTTTTTTTTCTGCAACAATATCGCTCTAGTTGACCATAGCAGCTACGCAGTTGAGCCACGCACGCTATGGCGTGCATCACAGCGACAAACGCATCAAACAGAGTTGCAAAGGGACCGAATTATGAACTCATTTGGAAAGTATAGGCTAGTGTGAGGACCTTCGTCCACCACGAGCAGGTCTCTTCTGTTTTATTTGTTAAGCCATTGCTTGATATTTCTCTTTTTTTTTCGGTGTCTGAGCTGTTCTGGACTTTGAAGCTTTGCTCTTGCCACCGTCCATTCCATTTCCAGTTTTGCCTGTGTGGATCTGCTGATACCACAAGTACTCTTTTCAGCTTGCCCTCCACGACGCCATCCAAACCGAACTTGACTGGACCTCTCAGATGCTTCTTTAGGAATTATAGGGTTTCGTGACAGATGGGCAGTTGGCAGTCGCACATGTCATGAGCACTAATGACTTCATATAAATTAATGATAATGAAACCTTTTTGGACCAAGCTATGGAATTTTGACCGCAGGCCCGCCCAACATGAAGGCTTGATCGTCCCTCATTCGGCAGTCTCTATACACTTTTTCCCAGGGCAGAACATTACTGAACAGAATTATGCAGTATTATCTTGACTCCGCCCAACTCTGTGCACGCCCTTCTCACTTTCACGATCTGACCACATTCCTTCCATGGCCTCTGATCACTTTTTCCACATTCTAGGACGTTCTCGAACAGAGCTGTGAATTCTCATACAAAGTACCTTCCATATGACTGTACGTTACACCCACTGAGAGCGGAGCTCCGGTAAGCTCGCGGATGCCCAGCGAATAATCGACCTTGCTTACTCCTTAAATTCTGTTCCTGACCTTAATTCTGTCATTAAGCAGAATTATGAGATTAAGTGGAAAGTACCGCCTACTGTGAAGTTAACCCACCGCAGGTAGACTCTTTCATATCATCTGTTGACCATTGCTCGAATTCACTCATTTTTATTATTGCAACGCATCGGGAGCCAACGTTTGGTGTTTCCTAATTTGTCATGACATTTCGGTCCAAACAGTGATCCTGCTGGTATATAATGCGTTTTTCATGCTTTACCTACTGCTGGCATTGGTCGAAATCGCACTCGCAAGGATGTGCGATTTTAGCAGATCACGTCATACATGTGTGGTACAACGCACTGCGAGACAAAATTGAAGCCAATTGCAACGTAAAGGATAAAAGGGGTAACGCCTTAGGGCGCTAATCAGTGCCGTCAGAGGGATACGTCCACGCAATTGACTTCCATTCAAATCGTTGTTACGTAGTGAATTTGTATGTGACCCATACAATGACTTGCTGGGTCCAGCCGGCAAATAAGCCAGTGCTTTTATCCTCTCCAACAAGTCTGTCACCAATTATCCGATCTCGAAATAATGGAAGGCTTGGTTGGCCTAGGCGCATATCGATCCGGAGTTCGAACCCGTGACCAAGCGTATGTGAAATGCGCCGCTTGCCACTACACCACCTCCGTCATCGAAACCATTTACTACCTATGTTCCAGCGTAACAACTCTTAACTATGTGCACATTATCAAAGCCTAAAAGAAGAACCCCGTCCTCTCTTTAGTTCTCACTAGGAACATGTCGTCATGCTTACGACAACACATGTAAATCTCAATCGCAGTGCAGTATGCGACATGTCCCAATAACCTATGCGATAGAATCACCTCAGTCGCGGTAACGGTATTGAAACTGAATCATTAATGTCAGAACTTCGGAAGAATCTTCCACTAAACTCTCGTCAGCTGTGCTACGGGATATGCTCTCCTTTTTCACTCGAAGAGCTCAGTTTCACGACTCCTGCAACTTACGCGAAGAGGGGCCAAGCTCAACGACATTCGTAGTGGAACCCCAAACAAATCAGTTACGTAAGCAAACGAAATGGGGGTACAGTACGACTGTAACCTCGTTCATTACTAATTTCTCAATAGAATAAAGATTCAAATTCAAATGATCGTCTCCTCTGTAACCTTGATGCTTCAGGTCCCTGTTGATCATGCCTTCCTACTCATTACGAGAAGCTGGAGAAGGCGAAATAGTGAGAGGAGAATGCTCCGAAAATTGTCACTAGTACGATGCTTTGTAGCTCTCTAAAAGCCTCCGGAAAAAATAGAGTACATCCTTGCTGAATGTAGACTTCGCCGAAAGTGCCCTCTGGTAAGAGACGGAGTTTTCTGTTTTGAGGACCGGTTTCGAAAGCTACCTGCTTACTAAGTAGGTGAGTTCATATGAGAGCGTTGCAAACGATTGAGTAGGCCTTGAAAGTAAGACTGCAAGGAAATTCTCCTCTTTAATCGTCGTAGTGGCTAGGTGTACACAAGAGAGTGCGAAATGCCCAATTACTTCTTTCTAAGTCACCTAACACCGTCTATCTATCGCTTAATGCGACTTTGAAGAGAAATAACGTAGAACCTGAAAGAAACTTTTCATCAACGCTTTCTTTATGTTTGATATTTATAGGTTTTTATTTTTATTATTTTTATATTTATTTTTGTGTCATACATATTGTTAAGTCATTTTTATAGGATATTTTGAGTCGAAGGTGCACTTCTATTCTCCAGACCGTGCTGTCATCGTTAATAGGCATCGAAATGAGCGTTTTGAACGTAGTGGGAAAGGTCCATTCATGGAGCTTCTCCGCAACCTCCCTTTCTTAATCTTTCCTACAACTCCCATCATTCACAACCGTTAATTGCGTTTCAATTAAACTCTGCTCAAGTTGCGCACGCCGTTGAGTCCACTTAGCTGGAGTTGTTGTTTTCTTTCACTACGACTTTCAAGGCGTATACACTCGGCGACTTTAGTTCTCTTTATTCGGGGATCAAAGAAGGAGATGAAAGTGACACGACTGTGTATCAGACGCTAGTGCTTGCCTAATCGCATTTCTGAAAAAACCAAGAAGAGGAGTACTATGCTGAAAAAGCCAAGAAGACGAATGATGTGAGTGTGTTTTCACTCCGTATCAAAGAATTCGCTTGCCCGAATCACTTGCCTTCCCCCATGTTTGTTTATAAGAAAATAGAAGCACCTTGTTTGATACGACTGATGGTAGTACTGATGTCTTTGATGGCTAACATTTCCTTCATCATACCCACAGTAAGAAGTTAATTAACTTCGCAAGTAATCCTCTCGTCGTTTTATATGATTCAAAGGGTTGTTCACTTCCTCTCCCAAATCATGAAACAGCCCTTGCGAGGTCGTGCATCCTTCCCAAATCCGTAGTTCCCGCATTGTCACTGGTTACTTTGAGCTTTTCTCGATGAGGGTCCCTCTTGACATAGAAGTCTCTCCAGGCCCTTGTCATTCATTTACTGTCTTCTCGAAGATGAACTCCAATTGGAGCTGTTTAGCTGTGTTACATAGAACTTTGAAGTAGCGTTCGAACAAAACGGCACTCATGGGATACCCATCTAGCATACCCAGTCGCATCAATTATGGCGCCAAATGTGTTTCGTGATGTTTTGTTTATCACATTCCTACTGGGGTTGTTGAGTCTCTTATTTTGAACATCTTCATTTATGCGCATCATAGCTCGAGCCCATGGACCCCTTCTTCGCAGACCTTCTTTCTCAGTTAGAAGAATATCCACAGGAATGAAAAAATCATTGCACCTACGAAGACGCACTTGATGCCTAGTGGGATAGCTGAGGCATAGTGTTCGATGAATCCTGAAAGGGACTAAGCTCACCATACACTTCTCCTCCAAACTCTTTAGCGAGTATCCTTAGGTGCTTACAATCAGGTATTATATTAGCTGAGGAAGTTCAAAAGATGGGTCAAAGAACCCAAATATAACCTAGTTTTCCTTCGTTTTTAGCTAGAAATCTATTAATTATCAAATTTCGTTGAGTTACTATACTGTTGAACTCATCTTGTCAAGCTCAGTGAGAAGGGAATTGCATGATTGCTATGAAGGGCAAGAGAAGTCGACGAGCGATGAATGAAAGCTCGAGATGGAATGGATTCAGCCGTTCTGTGTGATTTTTGCAAGTTTCTCTGCAAGTTTCTTAAAAACCTGGGCTGAGCTCATTTTCAGATGCAGCTAAAGACTCTACACACATTGAGGCGAAAACATCGAACAGTTTCGGATTTTTCAAGAACCGGTTAATTGGGGGCTGAATACCACCCCGAGCGGAGTTCACATCGTACTTCGCATTCTTGTGCTTCAATTAGTCAGTCATCTGATTGAATCTTTATTTTCGACCTTTGGGTGCTCTGACAAATTACTCAAGAAAGTTTGATACTGGTGGTCTCGTACTTCGCTGTTCGATCTCAATCTCGTATCTACATATGAGATCGGCACCATGGCAGTATGTAGCTCGGCATGAATGTGGGAATAACAGAAAGGAAATTGAAAAATGCAAAAATCAGGGGCTCAAACTACGAGAAAATTCCCATTCATAAGAAAGAGAAGCGGGAATTGCGTAGAGCAAGGTCAGAAAACGGAATAAACTTTTATGAGTGTACGCACAGTCAGACACAGTACCATCTAGTTGCACATCCCAGAGAAGGGTATCTTATTCTACACAACCGTTTGGGATCAGGTTCGCAGATCTCCTGTTTATAACCTGAGTGAGGCAAAGCCCCTGTGGGAGAGTAAGATAAGAGAAATAGCTAATAAGAGGAGTATAGTATAATCCAAGAAATCTTTTCGGGATCGAGTACAGCGCGAAAGTTAGTCGAACTTTTGTTTTACTGAATGGAACACAAATCCAGAATGTTTTTTATGGCCACAGCTTTTGGGAACAGTTGCCCACTCCATTTGCTTTGGTGGTCAATCGCCTTCATAAACTGCCCTGTAACCTATAGAGTATATGTTCCAGGGAGTACATGGAATACTGTCAAGTTTGTCAGAATAGATTTTAGAATTACGCAGATCTTTACGGTTTGATGCGCTTCTGTTCAGGAAGTCTGAAAGTCAAATACCACTGCCATGTGGTAGGGGTTCAATGAGGGAGCCCCCGTAGTGAACACTGGAACAGGAATAACCCGTCAGCGTGCTAAGAAGCGCAGGGTCAATTATTGCTGTGGAAAACATGCTTGTGGAATAACATGGTTTCAGGTTCTCGCCCAGTATAATTACAATACCCGATAGTTGAGCTCGTTCTTTCCAATCATACCACCAACTCCATCCTTTTTCCAATCAATGCTTTTTCCAAAAATTTGACGGTTCATATGCATTTCCGCATAACGTTCATCATACTCTTAACTATATGTTTGCCGACGGTGTCAATCACCTCAGTACTCCAAATTTGGAGAGTTCTTCTCGGAAGTATTGGTTATTTTTCTTCAGGAAAACTATTTCCCCCCACAACCTACTTCTAGGGCCGTCAAAGCAAGCTTTCACTGTAGACAATTCTGTGAACATCACAAGCTCTGCTCTGCTTCCTTTGAGATTGTTTCGGCCCAGAAATCCGAAGCAGTTAGTGTTCCGTCTCCTCCGTCTTAAAGGCACCGTTCACAATGAAAATGGTTCCTTAGCGTTCCCTCTAGGGTGAACCAGTGACCTAAAGGGTGAAAGAGGGACGAGGGCGTATTAAGGGCCTCAAAATCGGCTGATCCGATGTGCACGCTCGAAGAGACGAGTTCTTAGCGTTGCAGAAGCTGTAGAGGTTGCTCCGTTCACACGGGGACCCACACGTTGCACGCAGGCAGTTTACCGTAGCCAGCTGTAAGCAATGAGACATGCGTTTGGACGGCTCGTCCAAATACCGCTTCCATGCAACTTCTGTTGTCACATTCTCGTCCAACTATGAATTTCACTACGTTTTTTCAAGGCTTCCTCTAAATTTCTTTTTTTTCTGCACTACTTTCATTATCGCTTGCATTATTTCCTCTGAAACTAGGTACCCCCACTCGTGTACCTTGCCTTTAAAACTATTCATTTTGCCTAAGAGTCCCGAGCAGTTCATATTCCTTATCATTCGCCTTAAAAGAGCACAAGTGGGCATGTAGAAGTCATCAAATTTGGAGTATCCTTTCTAATTTACCTAAGCATTCAAGCTGTTGAACCCAGTAACCAGGCCCGATCCATCACGTCCTGAACCCACTTTCTGAATTGAGTTTTGATGTTCGTTTTCCTTCATGAACCACAGCGCTCTCACTCGCTTTTCCATGCCTTTGTGCTTTCTTCAAGTACAAAAATTTCTTTGTTCAGTAGAACGACAACCGATTGAAGTCTTCTGAACTCTGGTGATTCCAGCAAGTCTTGTGACAGAAGTGAAGCAATCCGCTTTTTGTGTGGTCAGGACCACGAAAGACGGAAGAGCGCTGCCTCTCGTTTCTTGTAGCTCTGCGCAAAGGTCCGTCTGCACAACAGCTTAGGATAATCACCACCTCTGAACATATTTCATTCGACGAGGGTGTTGTCGTTTGAAGAAAATACCGGTATTGACTACTAGTCGCGAATCTGCTGCTTCTTCTTGTCTCCAAGGGCAGATCTACTTCCTTTTGTGGCTCAATCGAGTGCGAGCCTTATTGTGTCACTATTCTGCACAACGTATAAGCGATCTAGTTCACAAATGAAGTTAAGCGACTTCACTGTACCATAGTGGGCTGAGAGTCGTTTTTCAGTCTACGTCAGAAATTTTCGACCAAATCCGTCTCTTTCCCTAATTGTCGTCAGGAACCGTCCATGCAAATCGCAGAAACTACTCGATCTGAGCTTTCTAGTGGTCCACTGAAGCTGAAACTGAGATCTAACTTGCAATTTTTTTCCGGACTCGATTATGAACATGTGGTGAAGAATAAATGGGCAAATTCAGACACATGGCAATGTATAGAATTACAGGGTTTTTGAAGTAATAGAATATTTTGGCTCAAGACAGCTGCTGAACCATTCAGGAGCTCGATGAAGGGAAAGGTCGCTTCCTTTGCTGCCAGAAGTAGCTGTAGCTGTATGTCTGAGTAATCCTAGGTGCCTTCTGAAGACTTAGTTTGTGCGCTTTATATTTAGCTATTACACATCAAGCCCAGCAAAGGAACGAACCAACTCCAAAGTATTCAAATGCAGTGTGGGCGGAGAAGTGGCATCTGGAAAACGGTAATAAACGGGGAAAGCTGATCCTTGTCAACCTTTTCTATTTTTTGTTCGACACTTAGGCACTTCCCACTCATGAAGCTGCAAGCTTAATATCAATGTCATTCAGGAATTTAGTCCAAGATTGATTAGAGACCACTAGGTCAAGGAGGTCAGGAGCTTCAAAAGTTAGTGGACATACACAGAGATGAGAACGAGTTTGAGCCTTGGCTGAAGGTTGCCCATAGCTCTTTGTGACAGCTTCATCAGTACTTAAATTCCCATTTCTCCAAACATTACTCTAGAAAATAGAGATCCCGAGACCTCCCGATCTCCTGACAGGATTACGAATGGAAACTTGACCTTTTCCCTAGTAAGTGGACTTTGATGGATATGTCATCTCTTCATTTACAAGCTCGACGTATCTCTGAGTAGTCAGCAGGCAGGTTCACACTGCTGCCTGGGAAATCAGATTACTTTCCCGATTCTCGCGTAGCTGCTTCTTTCTCAGCGCTATTCAAGTTGTCTGAGCTGAGTAAGCAGATTGCATTGAACTTGAGTTCGTAAGCTGTGTTTCCTTCTGAAATTCTTTCTTACAGTTTTTCCTAGTCTGAACACGCGCATATATTCCCGAACTTGTTCGTGCAGTTACTCAAAAAGCATCGAAATATTTGGTGGTTCTATGCTCTTTGTCAATAATAAATGGAGCAGAAATTTCATTTCACATGATATCTTTTCGATATTTGCAAAGCTTAGCAAGTAACCTACTTTGCTGAAAACTAAATGTTATGAAGCAGGGTTATGATAATGAAGTACATATATGAAGTTCTACGGGATACATCTCACTCCCATGCAGAGAGTCCAGTTGAGGTTACGCCACACATGTGGAAATGTTGAATTCTTACATAGCCAAAACATAAGCTGTTATTCTAGAGGTGTAAAGAAAGCTGTGCCTGTGAATCCTTCTCCAGACCTTCTCTGAAATCCGTTGGTAGATTTCGGCAAAATTGCTGGATGGCAAGGCAATGTAGAAGTGGACCATGAAGTAGAATGATCTCCCTAGTTTTCACTAACTCAGCCCTCAACGCTTAGTCTTATACCTTTTAAGAATTCATGTTATGACTATTCAATGCCAATGGGTGCAAATTGGTGTTTGCGTCAACAATGTTGCATAAATGCATTCGGCACCGTTTCTCTCGCTCTGACCAAGTAGAGATGAAGGGCTCGGCAGGCTGGAGTCTGGAACCTGTAATCCTTAACCTAGGCAATGGTAAGGTATTTTGCTCAAGGACTCTGTCAGTGGGTACTTGTGCACAGAGATGACAAGAGATATTGCCACTACGAACCCGAAAAAAAAACCCTACTGTGATAGCCCTCTTGTAGTCGCAAAGATGATGAACCTGGTTGTCTGAATCTTCCCTTTCAGGTCCCAATAACTCTATGGCTTACCAAAATCCACATCGCACAGTATCTCTCACTCGGCCCTCTTGGATCCCTTCTGCCTCACACCGTGACACTTCTCTTTTACGGTATGGAGGGTTTTGAATTGTGTAATCAGATAAATAATGTAATGCAAAGAAAACATCCCGTGTTTTGAGCGAGCCCAGTGGCCAAATGCGCCACATGCGACTCTCTTGTTTTATTAGGCTCGCTTATTCCAATCCGAGTAAGTATCCTACGCCTCTGATGCCAGTTGTTTCTACTTGGCTTTTCCCAAAGGACAAAAAATGTTTTCGCCAATCATAGTGTAGGCGTGTAATGACTAGAAAAGATTGTGAAATCAAATGGAAGTTGTTTGTCCTTTCCTCTCCTCCCTCTCCTCCTACCATGTAGAACAGAGCGGCACCAACTATTTGATCTTCTCGTTTTTCTAATTCTCTATAGAAGGTTCTATCTACGATACATATGTGATCTAATGAACCATAGATTATACCGTTCATAGAAACAGTGCTCAATGAAGGCAACTCGAATACCTGCCTTTGATCAGTGCTGCTCAGCCGCAACAACCTATCCTTTCTCTGTCTTGAAACAGCTCGCCCAGCCCTAGCTAGTGTCAACATGTACTAGACTCTACGTTATCATCGGCATATTCAAGCGGCTAGGAGGCTGGGCCACAGAATCGTTCTAGGTTCACTTCGTAGAGCAACTCCCACGTTGAAGTCTCTCAAACAGTTCTATGAGTCGACAATTTTGTTTGTTGCTTGGCTTCCTGTTTCAATTACGGCACCCTTTTTCTCCCATGGTGTTTAGTCAAATCATAATTGAGTAGTTGTCATGAGTGACTCTTTTGAATAACTTCTGCTCTGCTATGTGCAAGTTTCCGACGTCATCGATAACCAGACCACCACGAATGGAAAGCTACGTTTTATTAGCAGTAGTAAAACCCACACTCTCTAATCCGGGCGAGTTTATCGTGGGTTCTTTTGATGCAATTGTAGAGTGTAGTGCATTGCAGCGAATAGCATTCAATTTACTCAACACCTCTTTCATCCACTGTCTTTTTCTCATCGGTTCACGCTATCAAAAGCGAAAAGGTGGGGGTGGGGAGGTATCTTAGAGCTGACTTCCTCAAACAACCCTCGCATCATGAGAAGGCTCATTAATTTTCTAAGGAACAACAACCCTCCCACCTCCCTCATTAGAGCTTCTCGTTAAAGATAGAAAAAAGCGTATCCAGTCATATTCTCCCTACGAGAAGTACGGAAACAACTCTCTCAAAAGTTCAAATGTTTATATTTTGCATATTGTGTTCAAATGTTTA
The DNA here is from genome assembly GCA_900617895.1 of Haemonchus placei. Lineage (NCBI taxonomy): Eukaryota > Metazoa > Nematoda > Chromadorea > Rhabditida > Trichostrongylidae > Haemonchus > Haemonchus placei. The sequence continues at coordinate 43,679 of UZAF01016713.1, forward strand.
TATTTTGCATATTGTTCCGTAAGTACCCGATTAATGATGGTGGATTTTTTTTGGGANTTGTCTTCATTCATTCCTGAGGGTCATGGTTCATTTGTAAACAAGCCTTTCTTGATACGATAAGGGGTTCAAAGATCGCCTTCCAAACAGCGAGCCGCTGAATAAGTCTTCATTCAAGAAANGAAAAGACTGATAAAGTGAACATAATATCTAAAGGCGGCCTCTTAGCATATTTTGTCCGCTAAGTTGAGAAGGAAAATTCAAACTTCACTCTGAAACCTTCCGTATCAGGCTTCCGATAAATCTAAGCAAAGGTTTATTCCGAGTAAACTTGTGAAGCCCCACCCAGAGTGGTAGGAATTTTTTTCCGATTGGATCTCGGTCTTGTCTTTTTCGTGAAAGGGTTGACGGCGCAGTTAAATGGGACAAATTTGGACCATCAAGGCCAAAAAGCCAAAATACTTCTTGAAAAGTTTTAATCAATATCAGTTGCGACTTCGCAACGTATTCAAAATATGTCTTCACTAATCTTGTAGTTGTTGCCCCCATGCAAAAGTCTGGAATTTTATTCAGCCAGCCCTTCATGAGGTGGGCGGTATTTTGCTTCTCTCGTATAGGCGTGAGAGCAGTAGTTTATTTGACGGAACCACCTTTTCATCAGAAACCTGCACCTTTCATTCCAAGAGTTCGAGCCGTGGGAGCTCCTCTATAGCAATCAAATCTCTTGATGAAATGTCCCCCCTGTAGTAGAGGCACAGACAACTGTATTTGTTCCTTTAGCTCGCAGTGCCAGTAATTTCGTATGTCAAAGCTGTAAACATGCATTAGTCAAATATTACGAGTGAGCAATAGGTAATAGAGACCTTGACAGAGAGTCGAAGGTGGCAATAGAAAACTTTCCTCGTTAGAGCTCATTCCGGCTTAGGCTGCGACAGAACTTTTACACTTGGACCTCATTCAGAGCTCTAATTTTTCCGGAACACGTTGAATGTGTTCGGGAATTCATTAGTTGCTTGAGAGGTTGGCACTGTTTTTGTCCCAGCCAGAATCGCACTCTTCTGAAAAAGAAAGGGGGCTTCGAGTGGATTGGCGATCTCTGGGTTGAGGCTGAATTCAACAGCACCCAACGATGACGTTTTCAATATTGTTGTCTTCATTCATTCCTGAGGGTCATGGTTCATTTGTGAACAAGCCTTTCTTGATACGATGAGGGGTTCAAAGATCGCCTTTCAAACAGCGAGCCGCTGAATAAGTCTTCATTCAAGAAAACACTTTGATCAAGCTCAATGCCATGCCGATGGCATCCACGGCTTCGATTGACAATACTCCTTCTATATATGGGGTGATACCAAGTCTGTGGGGAATCTATATCCGGATATGTGTCTTCCTTGTGACTTTATTGAACTTAATATACTTTCTCCCACCCCCACGGTATTCTTTCTTTTCCCTTACAAGTTGCTGCTGTGTAGGGTAAGGATCCCCTCTCGCCTTAGGGCAATTATAGTTGCGGTGAAATTCCTTGAACAGCACAATCCTTTGAATTCATTCATGACACTCCATTCCGATGCCATGAAACGTTGCGCTCAAAGATCGAGGTATGCTCCATCCACTGAAAGAAGATCAATTATTCCCTCCACATTTGTTGGAAGCCCATTGCCCTCGCAGTCGGGCCACCTGTAGCCATTCCCCGTACAACACAACAACCCTTTTGCTAATGCTTTCGCAATTCAATTGTTATAAGCAGCTCCCGACTACATTCAGTCGAAGGAATAAATTATTTCCTCTACATTCACTTCTCAAAAACGACGTTTTATTGAGTGAGGGTTTTTTGCATTTGAAGTGAAAACGTGATTGACTTTTTTTAACTCGTTCGGGCTCATTCTCTCTGAGTGCCCTACTTTCGAATTCTCGTTATATCCTCGAAGATATCAATTTTGTCATGATTTACTACTTGGCCACATCGCTCGAATACTCCACCATGCCCTTCATCGGTTTCTTCTATCTGCAAATGTCGTATCCATTCATTGGCACTAACCAGCGCTTTCCTTCTTGTAAATGAATATCATTGGCACTAACCAGCGCTTTCCTTCTTGTAAATGAATAACTAAGTAAATAAATAAATAAGCAGCCATTTTCTTCCAATCCATCCTAATAGAACCGCTTAGTGAAGTATGCAATCTTAATTTTTCAAACGTGACTTCCTCGAAACTGAAGCTTTTCTTCTGATTTTTTCATTGTTGATGCCTATCATTGAATTTGGTCAGAGAGCGAGTTTTCAGTCGTCTAAGTCCATTGCGAACTATTCTGAAATGCTTTAATCAAAAAAAGGTCAAGCACCATAATACCAATAAAACTTCAACATATCTTAGTTTTCGATCTCTCAGCGCAACCAGCAAGAGCAAATATAACAAGTATGGCTACAATGCTTTGCAAAATGACCTTTGAAGTTATTGACCGTCCGAATCGGCATGGCATGGACTCGATGAGCTTGTCGATCTCCTCCTCAAAGATCTTCTCCCATTCGATCTTCAATTAAGGAGCTTGTCGTGCTCTTTGCGAGCCTAGAGGCTTTAACTTGAAACTCGAGACAAGCCTACAGATATTCAATAACTTCAGGATCGCGACGACCACGGTAGGAGGGGAGCGGAATCTGTTGGTGAGCAGCTTCGATTTGTACTTCGAGTCATCCTTTTGGAAAATCAATGCTCTGGGGCTGCTGTAACTCCTTTGCCAAAGAGGCTGCCATGAACCATCACCGTACCCCCATATGTCACGGTAGGCATATGGTAACCTGCATGGCATCTGGTACCGATTGGATGTCACACAAACTTGATTTCATCCCTTGAGAACAGCAGAAACTTCGATTCGTCGCTTCGGATGGCCTTCCGTCACTACTGGATTACACAGTTCTTGTGAGCATAAACCCAATCGAGAGGTACTTGGCGATTCTTGACAGAAATCAGCGGTTTCTCTACTGGACGACGTCNCTTCAAAAGACATCAAAAAGCGTTTAAACGGGTTGGACCTTGAGCCTCCGAGATTTCGCGAACAATTTCGACCCGAGCTAATCCTTGACGCTGCACAGTGTTTCTCTCAACAAGACGGGCGTCATTCTCGCTGCTTCTGGGATACTTCTGACTTCAGCTAATCATGTATCCTTGTGCTTCTTCCAAATCGTTTGTACACACCTGACTGGCACGCTTTGAACCTTTGGAAATTCGCCTAGATATTAAGGCTGCCTGGATGCTCCGAGTGACGGCACCAACTTAGTCTTGTTGTAACTTGCAGATTCCCGCGTGCCTTGACAGAGCCTTATTGATGTGCTAAGTGCATGACGTGACCCGAAGGAGCGAGAACCCCCTCGAAATTCTTGGCATAAAAACCCACGATTTATCGAAGGCCAAAGTGTCGGTTGCGGTTCGATTTGGGAATAAAGCACCAGCTTTGGTTGGAAGTATGCTGCTTGAGCGCTGCACTAGTATAGTGGTACCTAACTCCCAAGTCACACAATGTTAAGTTTCCCGCAGAAAGGTTGAAATTTGGGGAAGTTTTAAAAAGCGGAAACATTACTACTTCACTGAAAGATGCTGACTATGTTGTGCTTCCACAGCACAAACTCGAACGCCAACAGACCTCTCGGATTTGATCAAACCACTGAAGGGAACAGGCTCCCTTTGACTCCCAGAAATCACCTCTCCCTGTATGGCTTCTCCGAATATTATATTGGATTATATAAGTTTTGAAAGGATGGAATCTTTGGGCGTTGATCAATCCCGTCAGAGGGATGCGCCCACGCATTTGACTTGAATTCATAATCGCAGGGGCATATTGAATGCGTATGTCGCCTATACAATGACTTGCTGTGGCCAACCGATATACAAATCAGTACTTTCATCCTTTCAGACGAGTCTCGTACCAATTTACCGACCCCGGACGATATAAGGCTTGGTTGATCTAGGCAGATATCGATCCAGGATTTGAACCCGTGACCATGCGTATGTGATAGGGCGTCACTCGGCCCCGGGAGACGTCCGTTCCGCGCGTCCGTCGAAACATAGTCACCTAGCCCGTGACGCAGCCCACTGCGATCTTGAGATGGCATTACAGTACCCCCAAGTGTCAGTGGAGCGATTGATTTGACACTAGTCCATGTTTTCCCCACTTCAAGCTGACGGTCGTGGACCGAGCGCAATTCCTATGCCCCGCTAACAAGTGTGAAGTTTGTCAAAGATCGCGGGCTGACACGCCGCGACCGCTGCGTGACCTAGTTTCGACGAACGCGCGAAAGAAGCGCACCCCTCAGCCCCACACCTCCTCCGCCCTCTCGTACCTTTTTAGGGTTACAAAATGAAAAGTCAACTTAAGTTTCATAATTTTTCTCATGAGCATCTTCTATGGTAGATAAGCAATAAGCACTAGCAATTACTTCTGCACCACCTCTGGTCATACATTGGAATATATTAATAGTGAAAGCACATACATAGTTGAATGCTCATGGTCATGCGAACTTCACAGTGGAGCAACACTCAGTGTAAACCCCATCATCGAACACTTGGGCGTCGAGGAAGGGATTACACTGAACGTTGCTTCTTTGCAGAACTCATCATATCATAATATTATGGGACTAACGATTCCTGTATCTCAAACATAAACATCGTAAGAAAGTTGAAAGAAGAGAGTTTGGGCAGGGTGGGACCTACCCCGTAACTATGTTCATCCACAGAAGACTCAAGATGAGTTCACACACTAGTCATGAAGTTCGCGCGACAGACTCGCTGCAGTTGGTAATAATCTTACTATTTTTCTGGAAATTTACAATAAATTTTTCGAGAAATGTCAGGACGCTATTAAACCTTCCTCCAAGTTCTGAGACTGAATCTAAGACAGACGAATATGTGGGTTGGAGCGGATAAGAGGACGTAGCAACAACAACAACAACAACAACAACAACAACAACAACAACAACAACAACAACCAAACTATTCCCTGCTGAAATTTGCGATCATTGCAGCAATGCTTTTCACGATATTCCCTTCCCGAAGTCATACTTCTGCAGGACAATGCACATGCCCATATAGCGCGCTTGGCTTGAGCTAAGTTTACCACACTTGGATGGTAGCTCATTAAAAACACGTCAATTAGTGCAATTGCCTGCGTCCGATTCCTTCCGTCCAGCAAAGATTGAGGGTTTTATTTGAACTCTGGAAATGTACGAGCTCTAAAAATGCGTATTATGGAGAGGAGCAACTAAATGAACTTTTCGAAAAGTGTCTGACTTCACTGAGGGGCTATCCTACATAAAAATAGCTCTTAGCAATCGGGAGAAGAATGCGAGACATTAGTTCATGGATGACGGTCTCTGATATTCTCCAAAAAACTTGTGAAACGCCACCCTGACAGCGGAGGAAACCATAACTCCCAGAGAAACGGTCTTCTCTCTCCACCCCCTCCCCTCCAACCATGTGAGCGCCAGCGAAACGCATCATCTCACAAAATTGCTTCCATCAAAAGTTGAAAATAACCAAGTCATTGATTTGTTCTATTCCTTTCTGTATAACTAGATAGTTGCGCAGCACTTCCGCGTACAATTCACATCCTTTGACAGTCCTTGCCAACCTAGGCGTAGCGAGACACATAGCTATAATCTTTGTCGGTAAATTTAATTGAAAACCCAACTATTTCCGCTCTTGTGATGAAAGGCCCAATTGCTTTTAATTCATGAAAGTACATCTGTAGGTCTTGTGGTCAGGTGACGCGGTCTAGTGGTGACGCAACTGGTCGGCAACGTGGTTTCCTAATAATAATTTCAGGAGCTCGGCGCTTTTTTCCTCCCACTTCTTTTTTCTTAATCTGAACATTTCACTGGTTAGTTCATGGCTCGCCAATCGCAGTTCGATTTTTGATAAGTTCGAATTTGTAAATCTGCTTCTTTTGACTTCGAACTTCCTCCTCGCAAGCTCATGCTACAAATCACCCTTGGGATAGCTCTCGATCGTCAGTTCGCAATAAAGTGGAAGTGATACGAAAACAAAGTGAAAAACACCCAACAACAGCTACAAGAACTCGTAATTCACCAGCTGGTCGCCTACATATGTCTGTCCTAGCTGCAGAAAAAGATAGGTTTTGTAATATTCCCGGCTAGGAAGAAAATCGGTTAATCGTTGGGTTGGAGCTGAAAACTGACGAGGCTCTTTCTATTTCTAACCACTTCGACTGATTATTCATCTCGTGAACTTCTCGAACAGCGGGGAGAAAACCATTCTATCGAAAGTACATAGCAGTAAACAAAGCAGTAAACCAACTAACTACTAACTAATAAAAGGAAGTCAACAAAATGTGCGACAAAGCATGTTATCTATGTGATTTAAGATCTTGCCCTTATTTTTATGGAAATGCACCTTGCGTATTCCCTAGTTTTGAATGTAAACTTTAATGAAATAGCTTCTTATCGTACTTCGTGAGCACCGATCTCGTCGACTTTTACACCCTTCTCTATTGCTAACATTCGTTTTAATGGGAGGGCGTTCGGATTTTGAAAAGATTTTTATTCTCTAGTGAGCAGTTGCTCACAACAGATCGCCATCCTCATCCTGACTGTTCTTACTTCTTCTGTGAACGTCCTTGATTTGAACCTTTAACCCGCTATCTCTCTCCGATAGTTTTTGCATACAAAGCAACGGAGATACCGTTGAGTTATAAACTCCGAGTGTAACTGATGATAAATAAATAAACAAATGAATATAAGATAAAGACTTCGAGCCTTGATAGGTCCCGACTGAGAGATGCACCCTGCATCCGATTTCCATCCAGAATCGTAGTGGCGAATTGAATGCGCATGTGGCCTATTCTATGAATTGCGGTGGCCAGCCGGTGTACAAGTCACTGCTTTTATCCTCCCAGACGAGTCTGGTAACAATTAACCAATCCCGGATGTATGGAAGGGTTGGCTGGGCTAGGCAATATCGATTCCAATTTCGAACCCGTGACTATGCATGAGTGATACTGTGCCACTTGCCACTACACCACTTCCCTCTTAGCTGATGATAGAGGCGGATAATTTCTGGTTTTTCCTAAAATTGAGTATTTCCTAATCAATAAAGGACGAAGCTTTCGAGCAACAGAAACGGTTGATGGAAGATTAGTTCACAGATATTCAAAAAAAAAAAAAAGAAATATGAGGAGCAATTAACCTAGTCTTTGAGATGATGAGAATAATTGCTCTCGGAACTCTCTTCGCCATCATCAAGTCTCAGTACCTTTTTGCCAGAACCACTTCTAGAAGTGGAGTGAGAGAGAGAGCACGAGAGCAATGGAGTTCAAAGAGATTTTATTAAGGCCGCAAGATGACGTTCATGAAAGGGTTCCGATCCGCATTGCATTAGGTGAATCAGTTTTCCTCAGGTATTTAAACCCCGGCAAAGGTGGCTTAACGTCAAGTGGAGTAGTAGTAAGACCTGCTGCAAAGTGTAGACCTATTCTATCTAAAGGATAAAAGGATAAAGATTTTGGCGTTAATCAATCCCGCCTGAGGGATGCGCCCCCGCACTCGACTCCCATTCAGAATCGTAGTGGGGCAATGAGTGCGTGTGTGGCCTATACAATGACTTGCGGTGGCCAACCGACAAGTCAGTATTTTTATCCTCCCAGACGAGTCTGGTACCAATTAATCGACCCCGGAGGGATGGAAGGCTTGGTTAGCCTAGGCGGGTATCGATTCGGGATTCGTCCCCCTTGACCGTACCTGTGAGATAGTGCGCCACTTGCCACTACACCATTTCCGCCCTCTGTTTATTCTAGCTACAAAGTAACTCGCTGTTCATGCCGGCTTCTAAGACCCTCTCACTGACGAGCGGATAACTCTAAGCGCATGAAAGTACCGTAGCGTCGAGAGCGAATCAGTGCGGAATACAGAATTGTAAATGGAGGCGAACCCCGTCTAAAGTACCCTGTGTGGCACATGGTACTATACTAGAGTATCTGGATATTCACATTTCACGTCAGGTTGAGCTTGGTGGTCAGAGGAGGCTCATCGAGTTCCCCATGACTATGAGACTCCAGAGTTGCGTCGTTTTCTTGATAGTGGATCTGGTTGGCAATATTATCACCACAATCCGTATACAGCTAGGGTAAAGCACACCTTTCAACTTCAATGGGGTATGGGTACATTATCATTGGGGCACAGGTTTTAAGTAGATTGGATAAGGGTCTGATGCTATTGTCTACCCTGCTTCGAATTTGTGCCCCTATGACAGGCGCCAGAGTCGTTTAAATACCTTGAAATTAGCTGCGCAGTTTGCCGCTGCATCCAGAATTGGGTGAATGCTCCGTCCCCCTTTTCGATGCAATGCACGTTATGAGCACCTTGTGCAAATGCACCATCACGTCGTTGCCCAGTTAGTAGCATATACCTGCATCTTCGTATTCGCCTTCAAGCAGATACTACCCTTTAGATAAACGAAAACCGTTGCCTCCGTGTGATGTCTCTATCTTCTTCTCAATGTCGGTGCAGTAAAGTGTCTGCGGTCGATCCATTACTTCATGGACCGCAGCCGACTAAAGTAAGAGATGGTAATCCATTGCTACGCCCTTTTTTTTAGAAGTTTGATATCAATCAAACGACTCTGCTGGGGTGACATGGTCCAAGAGAACACGAATCGAAGGGCTTACATCGGTCCATGCTTCTTTTGGCTTCCCTTTACAAAATTTAGGAACCTATTCAGTTGCGCAGCATAACGGAGGAAACTCAATGACGAGCGAGAAAAAGGGGCAAAAGACGCTACCAAGCGATGAGAACCTCTTAAAATTTTCACAGCTTGCATCTGGTCGTAGTACCCTTCCCATGGAGCCTAAACACGCATCAAACGCACCAACGAATCCCGGTAGAAGTTGAAAGTGTTGTAGTCCCAGAAGTAGTAGCGAGCGACGTTGTTATTGCTTTATCTGTGTACTTTGTCTAACTATCCGGGCATCACTAATCCTCTGAGTTATGCCCTTTATAGAACTGCGTGTTTGCGTGATGTCCCAAAATGCTATATAGTACATGAGTTGAACGTCAAATGAGCTTTGCTTCAGATTCTAACGTCATGTCGGTTACGTATCCCTTGCTACGAAAAACACGACCTTTATTATCCGGAAGACCAACAATGTTTTCCTTGCTGCCTAAAATCCCTCTGAATTAGACCTTTCAACCCTCACTTGACTTCCTATCGTGCCATAGTATACAACGTGTACAACTCCAGATCACATTCTGGAGCTCTCAATAACAAGCCCAATCCAGATTGCTCGAATTGCAAGGAACTGCTGTGGGGGTCCTGTAAGATGAAGATTGCATGAGTGGCGGAACTTCTCTCCAAATTCCCATCGCCAGTGGTTCCTCGGCTGCTGTCGTATCCTTCCACTGGAAATTCAAATCTTTCCCTTCATAGAGCACGGTCGAGTGCGGCGAGCGCTACGCGTTGTTCGGGGAGAGGACACCAGACCCAGATTCCATGCACTATGTACATATAGGCGAAAGTACAAAGATTGTGATCAGGGAAGTTATCGCGCAGGAATGCTTCCCAGAGTGAAATATTAGCCACGCCTAGCATACTGCCGTAGAAAGAGTGGGCCGTGATTGAGAGGCGTCTGTCCATCGCCGCATAATTGTATTCGTTGTTGAGTGAAGACCCTGCATAGGTTTCTGCGAGGACCCATGCACACTTCACGATCATCGTGTCGGCACGTCACAATGACATTTGCCTCATCATCCTCCATGCCCTTTTTGAGCCTCAATTGGGCAAAGAAGTGTTTTCAAAGGCGTTTCTCTTGATTTTTCTCAAGGGATGAAGTAAGAGTTAGTCATAATGCTGTCATCTCGATTAGTCACATTCTATGCTTTGTCCTTTGTCATGATCCCTAGGTCCGCTCGCTTCAGCAATATTTTCAAGTTTTTTGAGAGTAGACGCAGCAATGGGGGAACTTTGAAGCGTTGTTATTGCCCTTCCATAAGATTTATAGCGATCCCAGTTCTGGCACACATCCTTCAGTACCACTGACTGGCTTCCTTCAATTAATCTCCACCGTGAAGAATTTGCGTGACAATGCAGTGCGTGCACTTGAGGTAATACTATTCAGACTCGATGTACCCAGGGGTGAATCTTATCATGGGATTTAAATGTGCTTATCCTGAGCTTGCTTTGTCTGAAAAAGGAAAAAAATTTGCGGAGCAAGCATTTCTCTGATTGGGGTCCAAGCCTGTTTTTCATTGATACGACTTGATACGGCACGATGTCAGAAGCAAAATGATTCTGAACTCCCATTTGACACACTCGAGCCACTGTGTCGAGTCGCTCGGATGTCGTCTTCTCTGACTTGCAGTCCTTTACTAGTACGCTCCATCGTTTTCTTGGAATGACATCGTTACCATTGATAAGTGCAGGATTGACGAACCCCGTGAGCAAATAAAAAACGTTCATTGGGAGATGTTCATTTGCCTTACTGGGTACATTTCATACCAACAGGTGTTTGTACAGTTTTTTCGTTTGTAAACAGATAGATACGTATCATCGACGAGTGGTGTTGCAGGCTTCTGTTACGCTCATTCCTTTTCTTCCTTGTATCTGAGTGTCCTCGGCCGCCACAGCCAGAAACTGCTCCTGGCTCTCTTTCTTCTTTGTTTGAAGACTTTTTCAAGATGTTTCATTCTCTGAAATATCCGATTGCCCATTAGCGAACCTTGTTCTCCTTAACGTCAACGTATTCTGTTCCTCTCAAAGTATTCTTCTTCCGCTAAACTGGTAAATGAGCAGCGAAATAAGAGGGATAGGCGCACACGAACCTTACTTCTGTACTATTTGGTCTTTTGAAAAGTTTTTTTGATTTTAAGCATTTCACAAAACAAATTTTTCGCCTTATAAACGAACTCAATCAATAACCTACATCCAGCTTTATTCGGTTACCAGTTGGGCTACGCACGCCAATGCGTGCACCACATGCTCACGCTTAAAAGAGTCAATCGGTTGCTCTTCATCAAATTACGAAAAGCTTAACTGATAGGCAACCGAAAAATTGAGTACTACTCACTACTGTTCTCAAGTGATAATAACACCATTATGAGATTTCGTTATCACTGGACCTTCTTTCCTCCACGGGTACCTCATTAGTTGAGAATCCCAAATTGTTGGCGGTCGGATGAGTCTCGTCGTAACTGATATCAAAACATAAAGTGAACTTGAGCTTC
>UZAF01016713.1:55665-67591 GCA_900617895.1 Haemonchus placei
AGGGAGTTACGGACCCTGTGGCTTTTGCCTTCTAAGGCTCCTTATCAATTTCTATCGATAGTTCTCACTTCCTATCACCTGTCATCAGTGTTCCCATCCTGCCCCCTATCTATCTTTCAAATTTGAATGTCCTAGGTCCAGTGGGAGAGGAGTTATGAATTTCCGGTCAGACAAACACACACACAAACACACACACACACACAAACTTACCAACAGATACACTTAGCCGATTATATAAGTAGGATCTTCTGCCTTCCTTTCGGTAATTTCACAGCTCGCCCATCTCAGCACTCCCGGTTTTTTTGGGTGAAAAACTGGACCACTTCAGTAAAGGTCTACTCGTTGAAAGGCTTCGCAACGATTGAAATAAGTAGGATCCGACTGTCGCGAGGCCAGGGCTACACAGTGGATTAAGCATTTCCAGCCAGGCTTTGATAATTTTTGCTGAGTCACCAAAAATATATGCGATCTGGCCTCGACACTGCATAGCATTAACTCCATTACTCACTAATTTTGGAGAGATTTTTCAACTACTCCATGAAATTCTAATAAGCAGAGGTCCATTTGAACATCCTGGCTCTTTAGAAGCTCTCGGAAACTGTATCTGACCTTTTTTACCCCCAACAAGTTGATGTCGTGGCCTTTTTTGATGGTGATTAGCTCTGGACCTCGTTTGAGCAGGATCATCCGATGTTTACCGTGCTCGTTTAGGAGTAAATTTATCGTAAACATTACGACTTCTATCAACAGCCACTATTGACTGTAAATGTGTTTTTGATATTCTTGTCAACTATTTCCATGGTCGCATTGGTCTTCTCAGCAAGTTTTTGCGTGGGTTACATGAAGATCGGTTTCGGCAATGCCCTCGAAAGATGGCCATCCACTGGTCGGCTTACCTTGCAGCGATAAATTGCTGGAAGGAAAAGTTGTGGATCAGTGTTCACATATGCTTGTAATAAGTCACCTTATGTCTTACCTATATCACGGGAACAACAACATCTTATCGGCTAAGACAGCAGTAAAAAAGTAAAATGCGCCGAAAAGCTCCATTTGACACCCCGAGTATTTACAAACTGTTTCCGAAATTATAAATGGGAACGAAATTTGTTCATTTTCCCTAAAAATAGTGTAAGCTCTGTGATATATATNATATATATCAAATAGGAAGCGTTCAATCTTCTGAAAGTTTTTCAAACAAGCGTTTGGAGAAATCGTCCTTAAATATCGAAATTACTTTTCGAACAACCTAATAACAACCGAATTTAGTAGTGAGTGGAGTTATGTACCATTCCGTAGTAACTACCATTGCGGTGAAGGACCAAGTTATGGGCTATAAATCGTTCATACCAACCAAGTCTTACCTCCCTTCCGTGTTCCAGGCTCGCTTGTACTTGAAGGACCAAAGTACTGTCTTGCGCATTGGCTGGCCTATGCAAAACTTTGTATAAGCAGAACTGAGCAAATCTCGAAATTGCATGGCCGTTGACATACAAGGCTATTGTGCAGGTGCACCGCGAAAGCGAAAACAATATCCTTTCCAACCCCATTGCTACAACGAAATGCGCATCCAGGCTCACTGACTGATCTTTCGAATTGTCTTTAGATCTTCCTTTCTGGTAGCCGCTGCCATATTTCGCCAGTGCGTGGGTGAGTCTCAAATATACCAATTGGTGCTATTTTATGCAATACAACGCTTTCATCGAGGCATGAGCCACAGAAGGTTAGTTATAGACCAATACTAACTTTGGCTAATCCTTAAAAACTTTCCAAAAACTCGGATCATCATCGAAGCCATCCTTGCTGGAGAGTGTTTCGTGGCAGTAGGTTGCCCGTCACTTCGAATGCCATCATTTTCACGTTTGCCAGCTTTATGTTGCCCACTGGCTATCATTCAACTACGGCACTTTGTAGTGGCTACGTATTTCTTCGCTCGTATAGCTAAATGTCATCTTCTCTCTTTGTCTTCCTGTGGCCCTCATGAGCGACGCTTTCGCAGCTAGATCTAATCCAATTGTCCGTAATCCCCTCTTCCTCGAGGGCAATTGTACAATGCTTTCTTATACGTTGCCTGCCGTAAAGCTGTAGAAAACTAGCAGTTTTCTTACGTCAGTTTCGGGAACTTTACAGACTGACCAACATCTTACAAGTGAGCTCAAAGAAGCTCTGTCGTATTCAACGATAACCCTGTCAAAGATACAAAGAAGGAACTCGCAGTACATTCGGATGCTGGTTTTTGTTCGATAATACTTTGCCTTCTATGTCGCTGTGGTGTTGAAACGTTATTCATAGTAATCTCATAAGCTGGCCGCAGGGTCCTTGAGGTCCACCCCGCTCGTGCACATGCTCATTGCTCTCCTGCTCAGCTCTCAGCATGCCTATGTCAGCTTCCGCTCAACAAGGTGACGACGGGCCGATTTGGCCTGAGGAAAGGTTTTCTGAGGAAGATTTAGATTAACACTACTTCTTCAACGCACTCATTAACGAGCTAATATTGGTTCTTCAATCTCACATGCGGAGTAAACAGGAAGACCAGCTGTCAACTGATCCCTAGCCAGACGTCCGACATGAAGAGAACTATTCTCACTTGCAGAATTACATCTTCCTGTTTGGAGGTCATTACTTAGACTTAGTTCCTCCCATGCCGCAGGGCATATCGGGCGATAAAGTCTTTCCACTGTTGCCGATCCTATGCAATGCCTTCTCCTTCATCCCTGGAAACATTCATGACTTTGAGGTCGTTGTCAAATCTTCTTCTCGTGTTTCTGGGACGGCCTCTTAATTCTTGCATTGGAGGCCATACAAGCCGCGTACTTCTTGCCTTTGCATTCTTATATGCATATTACTGTGTCCAAATCGATGAACATTGACAATCCTGTCCAGTATTTGCCACTTTCCACGTCCCGATCCTCAATTGGGTAAGTTTATCCTTTGTTTCCGGTTGTCTCTGCTGAAGGATCTCCAACACCACGTGAAGTAGATGATAATCTCAGAAGCCGCCTGTCAAGGTAGTCGTTGTAATCCAACACAGATGTGACCAGGATACAATTTAATGTGTGGGCAACGGCAAGGTTAGAAGAGTTGCGCCAGTTCAGTCCAATTATGCCTTATGCATTTCGTCTTCTCAGATGGTTGGTAGGTTCAGCGATATCCTTTTTTTCTGGTTATCACTGAATCCGATCTAGCGATGTCTATGACGGAAAGAATTTTTGTCCGGATGTAAACGGATTGATTGAATAGGACTCAGAATCTGCATCTCTCCATGGAAGGCAGGTTTTTAGAGTACTCAAAAAGCACGATCTAAGCTGCTTTGATTTCTTGGCCCCATTAAAACCCATTAACTTGGCCTTCCGGAAAACGCTGCTCACGTAAGCGACTACAAATAAGTACATCCTACTATTAGTTGTGTACGGGAGAAGGCGATCGATAGAATTCCATGGTTCCTTAGTAATATTGTCTTCCAGCGTTGGTCATGGTTCTGTTTCTTCACAACTGTCCAAAATTATAGTTGTTTTGACGAAGTATTGGCCGTTGTCCCAGCACTATAATAGGGAAGTTCCAGAACTTTTCACTTGAGATTTCGTGAGAGGGTGCACCATTCACGATGGAGCGCACGATGGAAATTCAAGCAGCTGATTGTCCCTGACCCTTCCCGACCCATGGTAATGGTAAAAACGCTTCTCTGGCATATTCTGCCTACTGTAACTAGCCCTTTATGCAAGTGCACACGACTGAGATCTTGCTCAAATACCCGTTCCAGGCCAACACCATCATCATAATATTTTACGACATGCGGTGTGTAGATTTAAGAGGCTCGATATTTTGCAGTTTCTACGAATTTTCGAGCTTTCCTTGTCGCCAATACACTGTTCTGCGCCAACACTTCTGCTATTCGACCTTGAAAAAAGTGCCAACGCTACTGCTATTCAACCTTGACAAAAGGTAGCTCAAAATTATCATGAGCTTTATCATCAATTCTAAAGAGCTCGTATGACAGCGAAGCAATAATGATAAAACCGATAAAACCAACTTTGTAGTCATTCGGTTCAATTTCCCATAAGCCATTTTTCCACATCATTAAATAAGTGCATCGACAAACTGGGTTTTTTGAAATATTGCATGATTGAGAACTCAAATTTGTCGTCTCTCTATAGGGTTCTCCGTGAAGGGGTGTCAAAAAGAGTTGGCCAGAGGGAAATACAACTTGCATTGATCAAGACTTTGAAATGCTCCATTGGAATTTGCCACGACGTAGCTCCTGAGAAAACTTTCTTTACGGCAAAAGGGGTGCCTAGTAAATATATATGTAGTAATGGCTTGGAAATCATACTCTCAGGGTAGTTTCTTCTGCTAGAAACATCGGGTTCCACTGTATAAACAGGCTTTTTTTGCATCACTATGAAGTTTTCTATTCTGTTGATCATATTTCGAACATATCAGGTTTTCGAAGGCCTGTGTCCCGATGGTAAGGATGTTTTAATTGAATCTTATAAGACGTAATTTGGGCCCCATCAGGCTTCTCTCCATATTTAGGAAAGGCCATCAAACTGTTAGAAATAACTGGAATTCTTCTTGCGAGCTGATCCTCAAGTCCATACAGTTTCTCCATTCCAGCTTACCTCGATTCACTTAGAGAAATCGAGAATACCTCTCACACTATAAATCTGGAAAAGTGGTTTCTTCTGTCGGACTCATCTGGGAAGATAAAACTTTTCCAAGGTTTAAAAGGTCACTACGATTCTGTAAAGAAATGCGAAAGCCCACTACAAACATAGAATCTATAATTTCCAGAGTCATCATCAGCTCTACCACCAGAATCGATGCCTCTGAAGCTAAAAGGGTCGTCATTTCCCTGTAAGGGTGTCAGAAAGAGTTATGTAAGGGAAATATAACTCGCATTAATTAAGGTTTCAAAATGATCACAGGAACCTGCCCCTACATAGCTTCTGAGAAAACTGTCTGTACGATGGTAGGTGTACTTACCAAATGTCTATTGACCCGGAAATCATACTCCTAGTCTAGTGTCTACTAGTGTTTCGACCTTTCTATCGTGCAGACAGTTTTTTCGTTCCAATTCACCTCGACTCACAGCAGAGATTCTAAACACCTACCTTGCACAGTTTAGAATCTCGAAAGTGTTTCGTTCTGTCGCACTCGTCTGGGAGGATAGAAGCTATCCTAGGGTTTAAAATGTCACTACGCTTCTGTAAAGGAATGCCAAGGCTCACTCTAAACATGGGATCGAAAATCGTCACTAGCCTTACCAGCAGAATTGACGCATGTGAATCTTACAGAGTCGTCATTTCCAGAACCAGAGGAGCATTAGAGGAAATTTCATATGAAACACGTAAATCTAGTTTGGAACGTCATAGTTTTACTGGCCAAGCGGGCACAGACTGTGTTTTTCTCACTTCTAAAGTAATAATCGTTCCACCTGCATTTACGTATTCCAGACGTCCCCAGAGAGGAGGAACCTTCGTAACCATGGTATTATTTG
The DNA here is from genome assembly GCA_900617895.1 of Haemonchus placei. Lineage (NCBI taxonomy): Eukaryota > Metazoa > Nematoda > Chromadorea > Rhabditida > Trichostrongylidae > Haemonchus > Haemonchus placei. Next base: position 61,160 of record UZAF01016713.1, read on the forward strand.
ATTGTTCATCTTCATTGTAGTGTTGTGTTCTACTACTTCATGAATCTGCCTGAAGCCTGTCACATGTGAATATGTACATAAACATGTAAATAAACACCAGTCTCGTTTCAAAGTCTAGCCTCGCTTTATGAAGCTTCAAACTCTCTCCAGCAGCCATTCCGACGTGCATTTTAATGGTTCGATTTGTTGTTCGAAACCTAATGACTTGCGTGTGCGCTTCCGAAGATTATATGAAAGAAAAGTCGGTGGAGGCAAATCTCAAGTGAATCTTCGCAATCGCCATCAGTGGGCGGCAGGCAGCCCCGATGCTCTCATGGTAGATGCTATTAGGGCCGTGGCTGCATTCTCTCTATGCAGATCTCCTTATGTAGATATATTCGCCTCCGAATTGCACTGCCTTCACCCCATTTCCGATGTGACTACTTGGCCATCCACTGAAACGAAGACGAAGAAAATTTGATTGGCAAACAGGGGGGGGGGGGGGGNGGGGGGGGGGGGGGTGTCCAGTGTGACGTTTCTTCATCGAACTTATTTTTCTGGAAAAAATGGATCACTTCACCGCAGATGTCAGGGCTTTCTTGGTGTTTGAGTTACGCATGAGGGGAAAGTTGAGGAAAAAATATTGGAAAGAACCTACTTCACTCTCAAATTTCCAGACAATTTTCACCTATTTATGGCCTACATGTGCTCATACATACTTGCGAACTAACCCAAAAATTCAGTTCAACCTGGGGATAAATCCAAGGGGAGTCTTTTTCTTTCACCGATGCTCTAGTAGAGGAAGTCAAAGCAGATGCAGCAAAATCATTGCACTGTCGTCAGTACTGCAGAAAACAGATCCATTCGTGCTCTCCATCTTGTCCTCTTTTTGTTCTTTCCGTTACCAAGGAAAATTCGCCTTCCCAAAATGTGTTGACTGATTGGTGCCATTTTTCTTTCATAGGTTAAGTCGATTATTTGTGAGGTGTTCAGGTCGATTATCATATCTTCTATTACGTTTTTGTTTACAGATGGCGTCTACAGCAGTGTTCCTTTGTGGTCAACTTGGTGCCCTTTCAATCGTTCTCAATGTGTTCGTGATCTCAGCTCTCCTCAGGTTTCTTATTTTATATACTTACTGTTTTCTTCTCATTCCCATTCTTATTTTACCAAAGGCGTGTTCCGTTGCCCACAAATCCCATCGGTTCTTCTTTCGGAGCCCAGGTGAATTTAGAACGGTCTCTATGTAATGTGGCAAACGTTCCTATGTCTGTTGACTCCACTTGTGAAAGTAGTCCCATCTCGTTCTTATGTAATGGGATTTAACATCAGTCTGCTTCAAAGAATTTGGTCATCTCAGGGAAAAGAACGATAAAGGCACAAACAAATCACAAGCAGCTAGAGCGGCTCAAATCTCAGTCTGAATGAATATCGACATTTTTGGTTTCACTAGCAAAATCACGTCCCCACGAAGCTAGAGGCCAAAGAGCAAAGATTTCAATGCAAAGACTGGGGCCAATCGAATGAAGGAACTTCATCCATCGTACTTGGTTGCTTTTCCTTCCAAACTTCTATTCGTCCCGCAGTCTCCTGGATCAACCATCAAAAATCAAAGGCTCTTAGCGTAAAAATGGCTAGGGGAATGTTGGGAATCGAGAGCAAATTAGTTTTGTAAAACGATCATTTTTAGCTCATCATATGCATATGTCAGAACACTATCGTCCCCGTATTGAAGGACCGTAGAAAAACTTATCGTTGGTGAATAGAAGGAGTAATTGGGAAGTGAATATGCGCTGTCGAGTTTTCTATGATCTTTTTTGAGTGAGGATTAGTTAGTGGTGAAAAAATGCCTTCCACCAGTTTTTACAACAAATCAGAGTACATCTTCTGGAAAAACCGACTGGCAGACGAACAAAATCGAGGACTAGTGAACGCAGGAGGCTCAGAAAAAGGGGCGAAGGTGTAAGCGAGGAGAAATTCGAAATGCATGAATGAGAGGAAAGCTAATTTTAGGTGGTTTCAGCACCAAAAGTGTCATCCATTTAATCTGGGCACGCCGATGACATGCCAAGTTGATTCTCCATTACAATATTTTTGTCGATTTTTTTTGGATAAATTTCCAAAATTTGTATCCCTCGAAAAAAAAATAGCTAGAAAGTCGTAGTATCAGAGTAAGCTAAGAGATCAAAGGCATAGAGAAAAAGCTTTCGAATATAAATTGTTGAAGTTCTCGCCTCCTATACTGTGCAGCATTTTGTTATACGTATGAGTTCACTAAGGTTTTTTACTCTTAAAAACAGCATTCTACTGTTTTCGTGAGGTTCGAGTACCAACCGACAATGCTGAGGAAAAACATGGCTTACTTGGTTTTTCAAACGAGGCAATTCCCCACCACTAAATGTCGTTATCACAGTAGAGTGATTTCTCAGCTTGGATAGGCATGTGAAAGCTCAGCTTGTGTCCTTTTTCGAATGCATTTCTTATCTCCTCTTGGGTGTGAGCAGGAAATTCGATCTCGTTTTGTAAAGTGCGCCAGAGATTTGATTCTTTTTATGTGAGGGAAGCGCTAACATTCTACTGCTGTAGCCCCGGCTCTATAAAAGCCGGAAGAAGCCAATCGCCATCTTGAAGTATTCAACTGATTCCACATTGATCGGCAAGCAAGCAAAACACATTTTTTGAAAAGCTTTCAAAAACTTTCACAATTTTTTCCTTTTAATTTTTTAAGAGTAATATTGAAATGGAAGGTCGCAGCAAAGCTGACATACTGAACGTACTACAAAAGTGTCTCGCATACTCCCTTCCCCTCCCCATTATGTATTTTTTCCCGGCTTGTTTAGCTCTCCGGGGGATAATGCGGGTAATTCCTACAACAAGGATGTCTTCAATAAAAAAGTGGTCGTCGTGTCGACCAAATAAAACTACAACTACCAGAACTACATTTCTGTAAAATAAATATTTGTGTTTTGTGTTAAAATTCTTCTGCCATTCGAGGTTTGTAGGTGGCACTCCTTATTGAATCAACGGCCTAACATTTCGACGTAATCGTCGTCTTCAGAGGCCAGGCTTCCCGTCGAAGCGGACAGAATCCATTGTCGCCACATACGACTGTCAGTAGCGACTGTCATTAGCGTTTTGAAATCGTAGTTATCTATACTGCTTCGATATCGGTTATGATTTCTTCAGATGAGAGCTCATTTCAACTTTATCTTTCTTCATGGTTTACTATTATGTCATGATAAATATGAAAGTAGAAAGTAGTAGATATGTTGGCTGTGGATATGGCCACGGTATATGGCTCCCTCTAGTCAATCTCCCTGTATCGTTCAGATTAGGAGTGCCCAAAGGGCTTTGGTGGTTGACAAAATGGTTGTGTATGCGCCGTTACACTGCATTCTTCCTTTTGTAATCGTGAAAGTTAGAGGGGATATTTAGTCTGCGCAATCGTTTGGAACACTGAATGTTATAGCATTCTTGACTAGGCTTAGCGTTTGGTCCTAAGGAGAAAGCTTGAGCGGTGCACGAAAAAAAATCGAACAGGAACCCAGAAAGAATCGCAATGTCTGTATTTTTCGCCATGTGATTGATGATATTGCAGAAATCGTCGTCGGGTACTCACCAATGTCTTCTATGTGATCGTCCTTCACTGTGCCGTGCTCGACGTGGCTCGTGGACTGTGCCTAATCATTTATGGACTTCCGTATTTTGCCAATTCCGTTTACAAAATCTCACTTTCCATCTCTACGAAGGTGGCGCTATTTCGAGTGAGTTTCTCGGCGATTGAGATCTGTTTTCAAGCTTTTTATACATATCTCAATGAGAAGTTTGGAGGTAACTCCTTGTGACCTGACGGTCTCTCGAGAGATTTGTTAAAAATCTCCTCCGAGGTGAATGAATTCTGAAAGAGCGGGAGACTAGCTGGTCTCCTACGTTGCCTTCACACCTCCAATCTGTCTTCTACGAATGATTTCCTATATAGTCTATTAGCTTCTAGTGGAGTTAGTCTCTCCTTTTACTAGTGAAGAAATCAAGCGAATACGGGTATCCAAGCCGCCCACTTAGCCGAGGTCGGAGAAGCACAGGAGTGAAAGACACAGCAATATATCTATCGTAAATCTGGTTCAAGAGCGATCCGAAAACGCAAAATAATCCCCTCGTTTTCGGGTAATAGAGAAATCCAACTATCCAACTTCATGATATGCCATCGCGGCAGAAATAGGCTTCACGAAAGCTTCATTTCCAAGGTACTTGTGGAAGGATCTTCTAACGCGAATAACGTCAGCGCCCCATATTGACTCTAGCCCAAGGCGTTAACGTTTGAGCGTTTAATCACATTTCTCCGTATGGCCGATCAGTCAATTAACAATTCAAGGAATATCAAATTGCGAAAAGAGTCCGCCTTCAGAGTTCAATGCCTAAATAATGAAGTAGCACAGGAGGCAAGTAGCAGGCTCTTCAGAAGGGAAGCTGGATTTTTGCGAACCCTTGTTGTTCTTCGATCGTGAGGTGGTCAAGATTCAATTTCATTGAGAGCAGTGGTATAGCGCATTTTTGCTATGAACGCCCTCCGACGCAGTTCTTTATGAGTCGCCTCCTGACGTCACTCTGAGGCTGGTGATCGCTCGGTCTCTATGGAGCGATAGGGGATGCAGTTTTGCAGTGTAACCTGCTGTTGACCCTTTTACAAAATCTGTTTTGGCGGGCAATGAGAAGTTGTAAGATAGATGTTCTTCTTGCCCAAATGCTACCCGACGTTTGTAACCAAATTCGTTTTCTTACGATTCGGCACCTTCACCTTCAACGTAGTCTTTCCGAGTGGAAACGCCGACATACTTGTCATTGAGGGTAGAAGTAAAAGTCATCGGATCAATCATTCCTGTTCTTGAGATGCACCCCGACATTTGGCTTCCACTCGGAATCGTAGCGCTCATTGGGTGCATACCTGGTCTATACAATGGTGCGCAGGGGCCAACCGCTGTATAAGTCAGCTCTTCCAGGCGAACCTGGTATCCAACCAACCTACCTTGAAGGGATATAAGTTCGGGCTTGGGCAAAGCATACGAGCTTGATAGTCTTTAGCCATGACGTTTATTTCCGTACTGCCCCTTCCGATAACCTCTCCCAGTACTACAAACCTTCGAAACTTCTATCACTCTACCTGCTTTCTTTTTACAATGCAAAATGTATGTACTACTTCTCAACTCAATGTTTCTGTGGGTCACGTTACCTGAGAAAGTAATGAACACCATCATACTCCAAGTTTTCCTTCGTTCTCCCCGGTTTCTTTCCCTTGAAGCCGCTTTCTCCATCTCGATTTCTCTCCCTAAAATGAGGATGGGCCTATGAAGGGCATAATACTTGTTCCCCCTGGAACGAAATGAAGCTTTAAAGGACGCAAAGCCGGCTCCTCAACAAGCACTCTGGAATGGGTCAATAAGAGTTCAGAATTCTCTTGAAATAGGTCTAAAGTTCACCCCGCTCCTAAGAGGTTACCCATGTGGCCTCCAGGCGGTGCGGGCAAGGTCAAGCTAGACATCAAAAGAAACCGCCCGTCAGTACAACTCTCCCTCTCCTGCTCCCCTTTACAGAGTCTGTGTAGGTTTCCCCTGTCCTTAAATCCTTTCGGGTTGACTTAGAGAAAGATGCTGAAAATACTTTAAGGAATGCGTTTTGCCTAAGATGTGCTCCATTCGATGAGCTCCTGACGTCTGCTCACGAAAACCTTCAAAGGTGTCTTTTCACAAAGTATTGGTTCTGAGAAACTCAAGATTTTTTCAACGATATCTATATTTTCACGACATACTGAAAAGTTACTGAAATACTTTGTACTGTACTCTGTCTTCATCGCCATTACATTGGGTCTATTGTAGGGTAGAGGCGCACAGATCGAAAGACCCAAAATACGCAGAACACAAAGAGGATGAAACTGATTCTATCCCCGGAGCGGCATATACTAGATGAATGGGCTAGAAGACCTTTCCGGTTCTCAAACTGCTCCTTTAAGATGCTTCGAGCACATCTGGGATGTTGGCTGCAATACATTTCCGTTTCGCCCAATCGAATCATCGAATGTCCTGGTTATGGCAACCGAGCTAATGATAGATAAACATTTTGCGAATGTTCCCCAATTGATCCTCCCACATATCTTCCCAATTCAATTGTTTTTTCTCTAAAACTTTTCTCAATAAAATTATTTGTTCCTTTCCCTTGGGCTGCGGTGGCTCCGTTATCTAGCCATTGTCATCTTTACCTCACAACCTGGCCACCTACCTGAGCACGCGAAAAAAACGTACTTCTTGCCATCCACCCCTTCTTTCCATCAATAATCCATCTACTTCCATCCGCTATACTGCAGCCCTGTTCTCCTACTTTAATAAGCTTCCGACCTTTTTTTCTCGGAAGTTCGACTTTGATCTCAATTTCCACCTTTTCCTCCTCACAGACCTCTTTCTT
>UZAF01016714.1:0-10069 GCA_900617895.1 Haemonchus placei
ATGCCTCGTCGTAGGCCATACACAACTGAAGCGTCGTCGTCGACAAGCCGTGGCAACCCTCCCGAAAGCAGCTCGCAGAGAAGTCGCCGATCCTACAGTCAATCGGTTACAAGGAACGAAAAAACGGTAAGAAACCGATTTCTTCATCATGGATCTTCTTGTCACACTTTTTTTCAGGGCGGACGGTCTGAGACTGTTACTGCTGAACGTGAAGCACTAAGCATCCTACAGAATTTGGAAAGCTTTTTTGGATTGAAAACCACTTCGATCGGTAGTAGCAGGCCGGCAGATAGCAGGGCTGGAACAGATTGGTTCGTTTTTGAGCATACTTATACTTACCTGTGATCCAGAAGATGAATGAGCCCTATTGTTGAATAGGCCGTGAATACCAAAGGCTCGGTGGTTCCACCTTCCCCTGAAGGTGGTGGTAATGATGACGCGGTTGTGCCTAGGTGGGATACAAATCTTCGGAGCATGGCTGCCCAACTGATGAACGCGACTGTATGTAGGACCTCAACCTTTTCCGTAAGTGTCTCGAAGTGAAACCCTGTGACTATGGTAAATGAAGTCGACCTTATGACTACACTGAAGTTGACGGATGTGGGAAGCAGTCATAGTTGAAAAGCTTGGACTTTTCGTTGTAAAATCTGACCACAACGAGGATCTATAGGCGAACTGTAAGACCACGGTAATAGGGTGGGAGGTCCTTTTCTCAAAGCCAGCGGCGATTTTGAGCTAGTTGTGTGGTTTCGAGGCACTATTTCATTGCATTTGATAGTAGTCTCGTAGTGCGCCACTTTTAACTCGGGTGAATTAGCTAGTTGACTCGCAGGACGGCGTGCCATTTAAAACCACCGTCAGTCACCACCTACGACATCTGGAACATGACAAGTGAATCGAAAAAAAAAACTTTTCTGCGCTTTTTTCTTCTTTTCCTTCCACCGTTGCAATTCTTCGCAAATTATCATTCAATTCCAGTTGTTCTTGTTGTTATACCACCATGTGCTCGAGTTGTCATAATCGAAACGATAGTGAGTCCACAGGTTCAACTGCACGCCTTATCTGTTACTGCCCTGGTAGGTACCTCAAGAAATTTCAAAAAAACTTCCTTGAGGTCTAAGATCACCTCCTCTTTCGTTTGTCAACTCCCTAGTTAGTTACTATAGCCTGGAAAAATCAGAGTTACTAAGATCACAGGGTCATTAGTATGCCCATTTCAGAATGCCGAGGATCGGACGTGACTCAAGATCTCTTCAGGTATGCACTTGATTTTCTATCTGAAAAATCGTCAAAAGGGCGAATGAGCTACGCTTCCGGAGAATATGAGGTCGTCTTGCTGTTTTTCTTGAGAATTCCATGGTAACTGAACTGAGTAGTGGGAACCAGGGATGAGATGAAGTAGTGCCAAGTTGCGCAAGACCACACGCATGGTTTGGGATGGGATTCTTGGGTGAAACTCAACCAGGCCAAGTACACCTTCCGTCCCACCAGGGTCGGTTCATTTGTACCAGTCTTGACTGCTTGGATAAAAAAATTGGCTTCTAATAGCCTGGCACCTGCAGTTCACTGTATGGGCAACATGCTCCTTCAAACGCGACAACGATTCCTACTGGAGGTCGAATAAAGGGCGCGTTTCGAAACTGTACCGAATGACGTCGGAGAATCTCTCTTTATTCTTCAACGGAAATTTCAGATCAGCTAAGTTTCGCGTTGGCAGCCAATCTACTGGCTCTACTGCAGAGCTTATATGTTATTGCCCTGGTGAGTATGGGCCTACATCAATATTTACCCTTTTTCCGTTTTCCCCACTTTCGGAATTTTCCCTGGATTTTCTTGTCCTTGCCTTCGACGGTAGTTTGATGTCATGAACACGAAATTAGCATCCATTAAACATGAAGAGGGTTTACGCTGTCACATGAGTGGAACATCATTTTACGCCATAGGAAGTGCTAAGACAGGCTAGGCAGGCGTCAGGCTCTGCCAATCTGTCGCATAAACTTAATTTTCGGTGGGCCAAAGCATCTTGGGGGTAAATTTTCAAACAATTTGTGTCCGACCGAAGTTTGTGGAAAATTCAGTTAAAGTTTTGAAAATTAGAATTGTGCAGAGTGAAAGTGCCTGTTTTCTTGTGACGAACTGGGGTCATCAGCTCTTTCAACCTTGAAAATCTGTGAAAAAAAAACAAAAAAAAACATCTGAAAGACATGTATAAAATATACAAATTGACATGTATAATAAATTGCCTATTACAGAATGTCGTGGCTCCAAAAACGTTCAGGACCCCTCCAGGTATTTGTTTTTTCCAGAAACTCTTGAAAACTGGTATAGACTATTAATTTTCAAATGACTTCCAATTGCTATCTGAATTTCTATCAAAATCTCATCTCAGAATTCAATTAGAACTTCTGTTTTAGGTGGGACCAAGGTAGCTCAAATGTAATTTTCAGTCCTGAGACGCCCTCCAAAAACGAGCCTTCCAACAACGAGTCTACAGGTTCAACTACACAGTCTACCTGTCACTGTCGTAGTGAGTAGTGTTCACAGTTCCTCTATGTTCCTCTAGCTCCTCTGTATGAAGGTTGTGCTAACAAAATCCTGAATTTTAATCCGAAGTCGGCTTCCACTTGACTAGAAAAGACCTGTCGTGGGTAAAACATAAGCTTGCGTCCATACTTGAAGCGCCAGGCGTCAGCTTCAGCAGGGGTCATCGAAAGATTCATCTGAATCGGTCAAGCTATTTTCTAGAGTGAATTCCTAATAAATACAGTCCAAAAGGGTGTTCGTGAATAATCAGCTACTGCGAAAATTCGATGGCGGATATTGAAAACAATATTCGGATTTTCTATGACATTACAAAGTTACCAGCCCTTTAAACCTCAAAAAGTCACTTATAAATTGGGCAAGGACTTTGCAACGGTGATGCGTAATTTTTCAGAATGCAGTGGCTCGAAGAACGTTCAGAAACTTCCAAGGTACCTTTTTCGAAAGAAAACTTCTTTTCTTTCCCAATACTGCAATATACTTATTCATTCTCGGTTGTAATTTCAGTCCAAAAATTCCCTCTACCAGCGAATCCACCGGTTCAACTACACAGCCTACCTGTAACTGTCCTAGTAAGTCAGGTTTTCTGATTCCGTAAATAGAAGTCAAATTTCATATGAAAACTGGGTTAAAAATATACTGAGTTTCGTTATCGAAACTAGTTTGACCTGGTGGATACCAAGATAGCTTCCCTTCAGCTTGAAACACCCTCCACCCGAATGGTGAAACCTCATTTGCGCTATTGAAGCGCCTTCTGCACGTAGTAGGAGCGTCAGACACTATTGAAACTAACGAACCCGGGTTAACCAACTTCTGAGGCGAAAATTCGAGCCTAATTCAACTCAAAGGGAAGTTTTTGAAAAAAACCAGCTCTTCTACGAAAGAATGGGGTTGTAGTGAGGGAAAGGTACCGGTTCTTCCTTCGAAGGCACAATTCACAAAAATAAAATCCTATCCGAGATATCTTCCTAGATAGGACTTGTGACATCCACGTATGCCATAAGGGCGCTGTTAGGTCGAAAAACGGCCCAGATATGGCGCAGCTATGACTTGAAAATTGAAGCCAATGCATGCCAAACCCAATGGCGGACGAGTTTCAACGGTTTTGTAGAGCCCGCATCATACGACATCCATGCTGGGAAATTCCATCAACTATTTGTGACCCATGGTGGCAATGAAAGGCAGTTTTGGGCACTTTTGGCTTGTTGCAGTCAGCTCTTCACGCAGATGCAACAACTGAAATCTCGTACAATTACCACTTACATAGCATTTCCGTCACAGTAACTCGTACAACTCCTGCTTTTGAACTTCGAAAAAGCCTTGTCGACTTCTGCCGGCTGTACCCTTCGTTTGCAATCGATGCACTATTCTTACCGGCACTTCCGCCTTTCAACCAAAAAATATACCTCGGAATTACTTAAACTGGGCCTTTAAAGTCACTGGCTATTGTATCTCTAGCTCAGGAGTCCATCAATCAGCTAGAAAAGTATGGAAATTTCAAAAGAACTCATGAACACTGAATTAGCAATGTTATTTTCAGAATGCAAGGGCTTGAAAAATGTTCAGAACCTTCCCAGGTACTCAATCTTTCCTTGCAGAAACTTTGAAAGATGGATGAGCAATTTACCTGCAGTGTTGCTCTGAGGGGTTTTTTTTCAAAATATTAAACTAAAAATTTATTTTTATTTTCTATTTTTAAGATAGGACTAGGACTTATATCGGTTACGATTCCAGCCCTAAGATTCCTTCCAACAGCGAGTCTACAGGTTCAACCGCAGAGCTCACCTGTCACTGCCCCGGTGAGTTACCACCCCAGTACGAATGCTGGGCTGAAAGTTTCTTGAATTTTTGTAGTTTGTCTTGATGGACCCCAGGGTGGTCCCTTTTTGGTTTGAAACGCTTTTCGCTCACGCCAAATGGGTGATACATCACCTAACACACCTGTAGTGCCATCATCTGAGCATGAACATCGCAGCCGAAACCATCGCACTTCGCGAGGAAATTTCCAGCCAACCCGAGTTCAAGGCTTCTGAGAAATTCACGAAAATAGGCTGGTGTTAAGTGAGAAATTTCACTTTTTTCATGGCGATCTAAAGTCATCATCTATTTATATTAAGCGACCTCTTTCTAAAGTACGCAAACATGCAGAGGAGAAATGGGAAAAGTAGAAGTGGTGGTCTCATGGACATTGTTTTGATCGGAAAGTAGTGCATTTAGTTTCGTCACCGCCCAATTTCGTCATCATAACTGCAAAAGAGGATATCCAAAGAAACATGAGGGGTTTAAATTTAACAAAATCGCCACTCAAATCCACCGTGAGCCGGTAACGTTTGCAAAGCGTCCTCTAAGCGTGAAGTCAAAAAATAGGTGCCATCGTTTGAAGAAGGAGGGACGGACTCTAGAAAGGTTGAGGTTGTGCCTACAATATTCACTCTGAACACCAATGGCGACCAGAGGAACCAGTAGTCGAACGGTCGATAGCAAAGATCGAATCCTGTCCTACTTGTCCGCAAGAACGGCATCTCAGTCCAAATCGTTGGCCGAGTTGTACCTCAGGAAAACCCTAAGCGACTAGAAAAGCATGGGAATTTTGAATGAAAATCATGAGCTATTGCACCTGTAATATGCATTTTTCCAGAATGCAGTGGCTCGAAAAATGTTCGGAAAACATGGAAATTCGCATTTTCTTCAAGAAAAGAAGGCTCGGGAACTAGTACAAATAATTCAAGGTTGCCTTACGCTTTTCCTCCAGTTTTTGTCCCTTGATTTAATTTTGATTTTCTTATTAGGCAATCTGATTCAGTTGTGATTTTCAGCCCCAAACCTCTCACCAAAAGCGAGTCAACTGGTTCAGCTACCCAGACTACCACTTGTCGCTGCCCTAGTGAGTGAGATTTCTCGGTGTCATTGGCCCTTTACGACCCCTTTTTGAGAAATGGGATGAAATGGGTTTTCTGGAATTTGACCTCTGACAATAGTCCGACCTTATGAACATGGAGTTGGCTTCCATTTGACTTTCACCCACGGAACGGTTGGCAAGCGCTTTCAAATGGGTGGGAAATCCTTTCATGCTTTTGAGGGGCCATTATCTATGGGACAGCATCCGCCATTGCGACCAGAAGATCGAATTTTTGAGTTAAACAAGCCAAGTTTATCCTCAAAAAATTAAAAATAAATCCATCCCAGGGGCAAAAATCGTAAAAAGGGACGTAAAGAATGGGATTACTGGTGTACCGAGCAACTTTAGGTGGTAAATAATAAATTTAGACAATAGGAATCAGGAAAGTATCGTTTTCAGAGTGCAGTGGCTCGAAAGATGTCAAAAATCCGTCCAGGTACTAAGTTTTGTCTATAAAAAACTCTCAAAAATTAATTATGTATGACTTATTGACAGATAAATTACTTTCCAGTATTTGAAAACTCATAAAACCATTTTGGCTCAATAGTGGGTGTCCTGGAACCTTCATCCAGGTCCCCTACATTGAGTGAAACAACTTTTTCGATAATATTTTTCAGGGGCAAAGTTCCTACCGATAGCGAGTCCACCGGTTCAACTGCACAAATTACTTGCCACTGCCGTGGTAAGTCCCTCTTTTCGAGATCCCCTTGCCCCTTGCTCACCCCCATTTTTTCAAAATTATGGCTGAAACTTGTTTTTACCTTCAGCCAGTAGTAATTTGATCCGCTAAATATGAATATCGAATCCATGGGACGTGGAAGTGCCTGGTACGTACGTGGAACATCAGTTTGCACTTTTGATACGCCAGCGCTTGCCATCCGAGCCAAAGGTTTCAAACAATGTTATGACCGCATCAAACGAGTCTATCTACCCCGATGCCAGTCTTTAGCGAGCCAAAAGCTGTCGATCCTGGTGGACGCGATGGTTGTTTACAGCGGGTTAAGCTCGGCTCGGAAGAAAAATTGGAGCCATTTCATTCCAATTTTTGTCATCAAGCAATCCCTTGGGGCAAAATCCGAATAAACATCTCGTTCAACTTTCAAAAAAAACGAAATTTAACAGCTAAAATTACCAGTTCACTTCAACATTCAATCCACCTGTACATCTGACTTTAAGAATCTACCAAAAAGAAAAACGGAGTGGTATAAGCAGCCAAAACCACTATGACAGATGACCAAATATACGCCCTTTTCAGAATGCAGCCCTCCAAGGCGTGCTCAAGATCGTCCAAGGTATAGTGTATTCTCTTTCTGAAGGCTGTCAAAAAGTTGGATCACGCTTTCTGTTTTCCATGAGCATTTTTTGAATGCTTTTGCTGTAGTTTTTTGAAAAAACCCTGAATTCTGTGGTGTTGAACGTTCGCATTGAATAGAGCAGTACCTTATGTAAGTAAGGGTGCAGTCCCAAATCAGGAGGGATACGTATACCAGAGCAGCTAGAAATCGGAGTGTTCCCGCCATTACCTCCTTCTGAGTTCACAAAGATTAGTCAGTCTCCTTTTTTTGCGCGGAGTGGCCCATCTTTGTAGAATTCTCAGCAATCACGACAATTCAGCGTGGGAGTACGGAACCGCCGAACCCATACATGGTGCCTCATGTCACTATCTGGTCCCGTGGCTCCAACCAGGAATGTGAACAAGGGGGTTACCGTGTCCGCCGTGAATGCTTTCTGCTTTTCTCAAGTTTGATGGTCCTTTTGAGGTTGGCGAGCTCCATACCAGCACGACCGCGAGAGTTGCATCATTCGGAAGGCCCAGTTCGACTTCAGCTTCTAACTCCACGGATCAGAGCTAATGTCAGATGATATCTGCTGCTTTCTTCTATTTGTCATACCTGATCTTCCTCTCTTTTTGGGCAGGAAAAGCAGAGTGGCAGTGACCGCACAGCTGGGCCAAGCAATTCAACTTCGCCCACACGACTGTATTTTCTTTTTCAGAACTGATAAATCCTCGGATTCTCATTCTCGCAGCCCGTCCTTGGTGCGAACCAGTGTCATCGCTAAATCTTGGTCGGTATTTCATTTCGTAAATGGCCTTCCATTTTGATAGTACTGACATCGATCTTTAGGTCATCAACTAACCCATGCGAAAAGGACGTCATCCGATACAGTACCAATCCGTCTGATTCCATGGTTTCCGTTCCAAGTTTTCATGGTGCCACAGCTAACGAATTGCTTCTCGGTTGGTTAGATGTGACTTGACTTCGTCTGGCTCACCTCTCAAAACAGGCTTTCAACTGGTTACCTACAGAATCACCTTGTAAGAAAAGCGATGATGCTTACGTGACAGCACCCAACGCAACCTCGAACACAATCAGTTTGGTTCGTGAGGACAGCCGTTCAGGAGGACGTGACTATCGAAGGCCGACCATACGCCAAATCTGCGGGCATGTGAAGTTTTCCTCTCCCCAAACCGAGTACTCTGTTCTAACTTTCAGCTCACTCCAGGCAGTTTGCATACCACGATCTATCCGATGCCACTACGACAGCTCAACCTATTTATGACCCTAAATGCCAAGGTGAACACCTCTACTCATGAAACTTACTAAAACTGGGAGCCGATGCCCGTAGACCTCCTTAGTGTGCTCTTTGGAAGACCGAGAGATTTCAGAGTGCTCCGAATCCCGATTTGCCGACCGTTTGTGTGAAACCTTAGACGAAGAGTAAGTGGACTTCTAAAAATACCTTAAATATCGTCCTTAAATATTGACGAAACTGGAGAGCTTATATTATTTACTGAAGTGATCATAAGTTTTCTGATCAGTAGTGGCTAGTCACAAACAACAGTAGCCACAATAAGTTCAGTGAATAACTTCTTCTCAGAAACTTTGTTTTCTTGCATTGCTGTCCAAAACCGAAAGGATTTCGATCATTAAGTTGCTCTTGCGTTCCCATCATTCGAACAAGTCCAGGTGGAAGTATTTCATTGATCAGCGACTCAACAGCAAAGCCTATTGCCGAAACTGGTAAGTACACTCATAGTACTTTCCCATTTTCTATTAGGCTGGATTCACATAAAAGCCTTCTGGGGAGGTTTCATGATTCGATAAGCGTGAAGTAGCAAACTCCGCCAAGGGATTGATCTCGGGAGCCATGATAACTTGGAAGCGGCGGTAGTCAGCCAATCAATACATATGCGATACACATCTACAGACAGCGGATTCCACGATGCCTTTAACCATAAACTGTGACTTTACGCCCTAGCCTAGCAGTTCCATAGCCAGTAGGTAAGGCGTCTTAGAAAAATGAGGGGGATCCTCGATATGTAGTTTGCACATTCGGGTCCCAACTACTCAGTTATTCCATGGCTGCAGAAATTAGCCCATGAAGCCCGGCTATGTCCTCTAAAAAAGAACACGAAAACATGAACAGTTGGTCCGAATAGCGGACGAGATGTTTCTCTGGCAAGCCGGTAATGATTCACACATTCTAGGGTTTTCCGTAGTAGGACTTAGTCCTCACCAATACCTCCCTTCATAAGCCTGCCAAGCTCCCTTCAAACATTATTTTGTTAGAATGTATCAAAAAATCAGGGACCTAGGTCCTGTTTTGACTGCGTCCCAAATGTTTCTGCAAATGTAGCTAGTCTAGCAGGTTTCAGAGCGAATTTGGGGCAGGTAATTAAAGGGACCAGTCCCTATATAACTGAAAGGTCATCGGGAAAGTACAAAAGGTGATAAACGACGAACTTTTTCACACTGAATGGTGTGATTTTATTTTAAGATACTGTAATGGACGATAGAAATAAAGATAAACTCTCAAACTATATCGAGAAATCGGAAAAGAAAGGACGAACGACAAGGGAATCGGTGATGCGTTGGGTCAGGCGAAAGTACGTTCGCTCGAATTCGTTCAAAAATGATTTTTATCAGTTGCTCATGCTCAAGAGCTGATTTTACCTACGCTAAAGAAGCTGAGAACTTTACAGATCAGCACAATGCCGAAGTCGAATGCGTAGCAACAGGCAGACATCAGGGCTTTGAGTGAAAGGGGATTCACACGACGAATTGCTTGCTGTATTACATATTATTGTTACAGTTATTCCAAGTAAAACTGAATTCGTATCAGATTTGGTGGTGAGAACGAAAATAAAGCCTCAAACCTGAATCTGATCCCTCACAGAGGGCACTTATTCGAGAAATTCTCACCTATCGCTGGCTTATCGCTTGTCATTGCCGCAGTGGTTGTTCTTGGGCTGCACTTAACCCGCTGAGTTTCCAAGTCTTTTGGAGATGAAGATAGCATTTTATGGGGGTTATAAAATGGAACGGAGTCTGGCGCTCATTGCCGGATTGACTCCTTGACATTGCACAGTGCAACGTCGTCAAACACGCCCTCGTAGCAAAAGAGCGCGAGACCACGGATATCGTAGGTTCAATCGCGCCGCGGTAAAGTCGTCATAGCGCGACCGTAGCCACCATTCGTGCCGGGACAAACACTTGAAAACGAGAGATCCTGACACGGCCTAAGGACTATTTGACTTGGTCCCCTTGAGTGTCGCCCATATTGTTCCCTTAAATCAAGTATTGAACCCTTGCTTGGCTGACTATCGAGACCACCCCCCCCCCCCCC